>CM070023.1:33588370-33838370 GCA_036247105.1 Cirrhinus mrigala
GCTGACTCTATGAGACTCAAATATGAAAGACTCACTGCATTAGAAGAATGCATACAGATTTCTGCATATGCACTACCACTCAAAAGTTTCGAGATTTGTAATGTTTTTGAAAGAAGTCTCTTCTGCACAGCAAGGTTGCATTTATTTGATAAAAATACAGTAAAATAATACAGTAATTATAACTGTTCAAAACAGCTGTTTTCTATGTGAATATCTGTTAAAATGTAATTGATTGCTGTGATGCGCAGCTGAATTTTCAGCATCATTACTCCAGTCTTCAGTGTCACGCCATCCTTCAGAAATCATCCTCATATGCTGATTTGCTGCTCAACAAAGATTTCTGATTATTAGCAATGATGAAAACAGTTGTGCTGACCAATGTTTTTGTGGAAACTGATACATTTTATTTTTTAGGATTCACAGATGAATAGAAAGTTCTAAAGAACAGCACAGAAACATTTTCTAACATTATAAATGTCTTTGTGAATCATAAAATCATTTTCAACACCACAGAACAATTTATAATCAACTGATAATTATGAAAAAAAGTATTACACATGAAATCTTTAATATAAAAAAATTATAATTATCTAAAATATTGATGGACATATTATGTGTCAAATACTCTAAAATTGTACTTTTTTTTTAAACAAAAACAAGCAAATTAGTTTTACATTTGGAATTATTTAATTATTAATTAATGTATTTGGTAGATGCTTTTACCTGAATATTTGTACTTATAAAAATTAATCTGTTGCATTAAACAGTCATTTAAAATGAACTATTATAAACTAAAATGATGAGTAAAAATGTAATCTTGCTTGAAATCAGACACATTTCAACTCAAAATTGACAGACGAGTCAATTACCATTTCTTTACATTTGGAAAAATGTATTTTAATACATTTGATTGATGCTTTTATTGGAGGTAATTAAAAAAAAAATTGTATCCATCTATTTTAGTTTAATTTTTAACACTTTTATTTATTTATTGATTTTTTAATTATTCCTTTACGGAGTAATATGGTGTGGTATAAATCCGCATATAGTTATAGAAATTGTTTGGATGATCAAATAGGTGTGTTTAATGTTCAGATTCACTATTGGTAGGGTCTAGGTAGGTTTTGGATCATGATCTAGTGTAGTTAAAGACCTACTGCATTCAGATCCTTTGCTGGGGAAGTATCTGCTGCTCAGGTCTATAACAGCACTTTGTTAAGAATCATAGACTTTAGAGCGAAGCTGAGGGTTTCTGAGAGATCTTCAGGCTAACTGGTGTCCAGCGCTGTGGCGGGAGTGCAATTCTATTACAGCGGCTGAAATTCTGTTAGTATGAGCGGCTGGAATCAGATTAGGCCCGAACTGAGCATGATGCTCGGTGGGCTCCACTCAGCATGAATTTAAATGGGTTGACCGTGAACAAAAGCAGACGTGAGGGGATCAGCCCGAGGAAACGAACGGGTCCTTGACTCCACCTGACACAGCGACAGGAGGCAGAAATGACAGCGGGACGGGGTTAAACACACCACACAACAGAAACTCATATCACTGCAAAGCATTGATCATGAAGAAGTGGGAAGAATTCCACTGCCTCCATTTTGCATGTTGCTAAATTCAATCTACACATCGCCATCATTTACCACGGATTTACTGTAGTAACACTCACTGCACCATGGTATTGTGGCAGCAATGTGGGATATTCACATTGAATTTTATTACAGGAATAATGGCATATAATTGTAGTATGTGTGTATTTGTGATTAAGCTATAGCATGTGTGCATTTATACTGAATGTTTTTAGACTACCGTTTTTCATACAAATAGGCTACCTATAAAACCATGTGGTTATATTTTTACCATGGTATTGAGGTACCATTATGTGTGGTTTTAATGATTTAAAATGTATGCTTGCTACTATGGGAGACCAATGCTTAAAAAAAAAAAAACTGGGTCAGAATAAATTTAACCATGTGAAACTGAGGTTGCTACAATTTTTACAGATGTTACTGATTGATAATGAACAAAAAAATTACCTCTGCATCCTCAAGCTACTATCAAATGTGCATTTCTAAGAGACAAAAAAAGTGATATTATTTTTTATTATTATTATTATTATTATTATATCATAAACAGACAACCCAAACCCTGTTTCTTGATTTGAAACAATATAATTAATTAGAACATGCAGAAATTATTATTTTTTTATTATTTTAAACTTGAAAGAAATAGAGATTTGACATTTATCGTGATAATTATCGATATCGACTGATATGTTCATATCGCCCAGCCCTACATGTAAATGTAAGCTACACGAGAAGGGAAATGTTGCTTTATCAGAGTTGAATGCGATGAGAAAGACTTATAGGTTATAGGTCGACTATTACATCATCTTTAGTTTCATGCAGTAAACACAGAGAATAACAGGGTCCGATTCACTAATGAATGACTCTTATGAACTGATTCCTTTAATGAATCATTCACAAATGATCATGGATCACAACTCAAGAGTTATCAGTTTAAATTAGTGTCTGCTTAAAAACCTACAATAACAATTGTAATATGATAAATAAATAAATAAATCTAAGTTATGATAATTGTAACATTTACTAATACATTATTAAATATCAAAAGCTATTTGTTAAAATAGCTGCTATTTATAATATTTAAAATTGATAACATGAAATAAAAATTAACAATTGCATTTTATTAGCTAACATTAACAAACATAAATATTGTAAAAAAAAATGTATTGTTCATTGTTAGTTAATTTTAGTTAGTGGATAAAGTAATGTTAACTAATGGGACTTTATTGCAAAGTGTTACAGAGTTGATAATAATAATTTAGAAAGTTTTTTTTGGTTCTTTTTTTTTTTTAACCAAAATAGATTTTTATTTTATTATTTTATTTTATTTTATTTTATAGGTTTTCCTTAAATATTCTGGAAATCTTTTACAATTTTGCATCTGAAACTGAGCCCAGAATGATTCATGTTTATGAACAGTCATTGGTGGTGCCAGATGCATATTTTTGTCATATTTTCAGTACTATCAGACTAACAGAATGCAGTGCTGAAGCTGTGAGGCTGTAGAAAGTCTCTGCTGAGCGCATGTTTTATATATGAACATGAAGCCGTTCAGACATTTATGCAATTATGCTAAGTGTCACCTTCAGCGTGACCTCTGACCCAGGGTTAAGCTCCCCTTCAAGTCTCGAAATAAAGCTTAAATGGAATTGCCCTGTGTGCCGCTGTTTCTAATATATGGCTGTTAATAAATGAAATGAATGTGCAGAAAGGTGCAGACGCATTTATCTTTATTCAGCAGCTCTAAACAAACGCTAAAGGTTCCACTCTGAGAATGAATGAATCCTGCTTGATTTGTCTCCTGTCAGGCCCGAACTGTAAATAAGACAATTGTTCTTAAGTGACTAAACAAGCAAACTATATCATGTAAGTGGCTTCATCTGTATTTGTCAACATGTTGTTTTATAATACATTTATTATCATTAATGCTGATTAGAGACGACAAACCACAGTCCAAAACTTTTTGCCTCTGTCAGCTGAGACAATTTACTAGCCGTAAATATTTCTTACCAGTATAAAACTGTATTTATGAATATATTATATTTGTATCATACAGTATAATATATGTATACTATAGAAATATATATTTTGAATGCATATTAGTGATTAAAAGCACAAGTCATTGTGATGATGTTTTGTTTTGTTGTTTTTAATGCAACAAATATTTCACATACTTCCACATGAATATCCTAGATAAACAACTATAGTTAATTTTCTGCTGACATAAAGGTGTTTTCTTTAGCAAGTCTGAACTGAATAAGCACCGGTCAGATCATTCTTAGACTTCAGCTGCAGTTCTTCATCAAGTTACTGACCTACGAGCTTTGCTCACTAAAGGCGTTTAATGCAGCTCCAGCTGATCTCCGGCTGTAGTCTCTGTGCAGCGTTCAGGACACAGCCATCACACGCTCTCTGGCAGAGGCCTTTTTTCCACAAGGTCAGTGTTTTAACAAGGAGCTATTTTTTATTATTTATTTTAGCCGTTAACCTTTCTATGAATTTCCAGAGGTGGTGGCACCTGCCGCAGCGTTGAATATACATGACACAAGAGGCAGTGAAACGCTGCAATGAGATTTAATTTGACACGCTGACCCCATCTCCATGGGCACGGGAAACCAGGGCGAGAAAATAAGGTTGACCTTCGACCCCTGGCCTTGAACCCAGCGTCACCCACACTTACAATTAAATCAGTCAGAGAAACAGACTGTCTAAAGGAAGCCTGCGCTCGCTCTTTCATCTAAATGCAGCCATGTATTTTCGCCAAGTCATGCCGCTCACTTACAGTGTTGAGTTCGTGTTTTTAATTTCAATATTTTATTTACCTTAATTCAGTGATGCTTTTTTTTAAATTATGAAATTTTAACTTTATTTTTTAATTTTTAATCTTTATTTTTTGCTGCTGAAAATAAAATACACTTGAATTAAAACAAATAAATAAATGCATTTAAAATGTTTTAAATTGTTCTAGAACTGTAGAATGTACTAGAACTGAAATTATTAATAAATTATATATTATATTAATAAAAACTACATTTAAGAAATTAATTAAAATGACAAAAACAACAAAATATTAAAACTAAAAACAGAAAATACTGAAATTTGTATATGTATATATATGATATCTTAAAGATACTAAAATAGCACTGGTTGGCAGTATAATGGTTAGACTGACATGCAGGGCTGGTCGCCGGTCAGAGTTTTGGCCTGACGACATGATTTGTATGGGATCAAGGAAAGCTCAGGTTTATTAATGCTATCAAATCCATCAGACTCCTGGCCCTGGACTCCACATCTAAAAAAGCTGAGCGTAACCCCATCTTGACCCCTGCGACACTCTGTAATGTTAATTATTTATAGGCTGGAGTCAAATAAATAAGGTCCTGTCTATTTCAGATGCTTGTCTTCAATTCAGTGCATGCTTTGACCAGTGCTGCCTGTATGGTGTCTGCAGCTGTGATGCACTCATATGATGATTTCTTTGGCTGCAATTACTCATTGCACATGAATCATGCTGTAACACAAGCTTTTATATACAATACATTATGAAAGTATTTTAATGCATTAATTATGACATGTAATGCACATTTTGAACGATCACATGAATGATTATAAGCATAGTTATATTCCATTATAATACTCTTATGAATCTATTCATTGTCACACCTTTAAAAAGTATAATGCATTAAACATGAAAAACAACCACTTTCGGATGTAACAAGGAATCTGCAAATATTAATGTTTTCATTTGGGTTACAGTTATATAAGAAGAGACGCAATGCATTGCAGTGTAAATTATGCAAATGTATATAATGCATTTGCATAACAGCATCAAATGTTGCTGAACTTTCTGATTCTTGCAGTCTTTAATCATTTTCAGCAGATTTCTTCAGTGTTGATGTCATTTGTGACAATATTGGAGTTTTGATTTACTATGACAATCGTAACATCTAGAAACATGAAGGTAAATATTCACGTCTTCGTGTAAGTTGTCCGTGATCCTGCATTCTTCAGCTCACTGACAGTGTTATTCACTGATGCTTGAACACATGAGCAGTGTGTGTTTTTGATGACCATATTCAATTCAGTTTCTGCTTTTCTCAATCAAGCTTAATCATATGTGATATTGGTCTGCTGGTTATGTATTCTGGAAAGATTGTTTTCATTTGGCATTTCTGTTATCTTGCATTGGTAACAAGCCTCTGCAATAGCTTTAATGCTTGGGGTTGCCAGATCTCAAGAATCCACCAATCTGAGATTTTCTCTTAAATGGATACATTTTCCGCCCAGTGGCTTACTTAATCTTTCCAACCTGGCAACCACACGCATTCTCCCAAATATCTGAGCTGGAGTCTATTGCGATATTCTGATTAAATGAAAGTTTGATACAGCCTGTGCTTTTTCTTTCACCGTTTGTGCTTTTTGTTGTCAGTCCTTCTCAGTGTTGAACTGTAATAAATTCAAACAGGGATCTTAACTACAGTATATTGTTTACAGCTGTGCTGAATAAATGAACTTATGTAACCTTTGTGCCACAATATAATGTTTGTTGTTCTTTTAAATGAGAAAAAAAAAAAAAAAAAAAAAAAAAACAGTGTGGAATTAGTATTAGGAAGTTTTATCTTAAGTTTTTTTTTTTTTTTTTTACACTGATTTTCTTAATGTTTTACCGGTTTTCTATTTATCATATATTTATCATATAATACAATGTAATCAAAATCTGTGTACTGTTGTTTTTTTTTTTTTTGTTTGTTTTTTTTCAATCTGGGTCCATTTGGACCTGAAAAATTGTTATTTTATGAAAATTTTATGAGCCTTAACTTAATATTTTTCAACTAAAACCATATTTTACCTGATCAGCAACGCTCTATTAATGACTGATTGTGAAAAAAAATAAAAAATAAAAAAAAAAATAAAAAATGTTTTACATGTCACTATTTTATTGGCATGTTATCACTGTATTTACTACTTTTTATTATTTAAAAAAATAAATAAATACTAATATATATATATATATATATATATATATATATATATATATATATATATATATATTTGTAGACCTATTTGTACTGGGTCTAAAATGACCTGAACATAGAACCTGTAACATTTTTGTTCAAATAGTTATGTCACTTAAAAATAATTGGGAGGGATCTGAATGTTTGAATGATTAACTAAATAAATCATGCCTATTCTGAAACTCTTAAGTCTCAAAGTTTTGTTCCCTTACTAAAAACGTTTATTTATTTATTTATTTATTTATTTGTTTGTTTGTTTATTTGTTTGTTTGTTTGTTTGTTTATTTAATTAAATGAATATCTTTTGGATCAAAATGGAAGAGCTATTAGGGTTAAAGAACTATTTCTACCTTATTTAAACCATAAAAATGTATTTTGTTGGTATAAATTGACATATATGGGATCAGTGATGTTAAATATTGTTTTTGACCTGAGCAGAGCCAGTTCACTTAGATCAGTGGTTTTCAAACCGGTCCTGTGAGCGCCCCCAACACTACGCATTTTCTGTGTCTCCCTCATCTGTCACACCTGATTCAACTCATCAGCTCATTAGTAGAGACAGCAAGACCTGAAATGAGTCAGATATGAGAGACCTACAAAATGTGCAGCGTTGGGGGTGCTTGCAGGAACGGTTTGAAAACCACTGACTTAGATGTTATGATGTTGATATTCTCTTGATTTGATTTGCTTATGTGATTGCAGCAATTAAAAAAATACATTTCTCAGATGACAACAATCTTAATTAATAATCACAATTATAATTTTTAAACAAAGTAATACCAGTCGTCAGTTTAACTATTATCGTTATAGCCCTATTCTTACATGTGCACTGTATGAATTGTGAATTGGGTTGCAGTGTGGATTTCGTTTAGAGTGCTGCAGTTTTACTGTAGAGCGACGCTTTTACTGCACCTGATTTTACTTTTGATCTCACATTAAACTTTATTAGCACCAACATTTGCGTCCTGCGTCTCACGTCCCTGTGTGTGTTTCAGGCTGCTGAACAGGATGGCCGCTGAGGAGCGGCACATGACGTCCAGCTGTGGCTCCTACATTAAGACAGAGCCTTCCAGTCCGTCCTCTCTGGTGGACACGGCCAGCCACCCCAGTCCCGGCGCCCATTCGGACGCCAGCGGCGGCTACGCCAGCGCCATCAACAGCCACTCCAACGGCCTGGACTCTCCGCCCATGTTCACGGCGGGCGGGCCGCTGGGCGCGGCGGGGAGCGCTTGCCGCAAACGCTACGAGGACTGTTCCAGCACGTTACTGGAGGACCCCGGCTCCATCAAGTGCGAATACATGCTCAACTCCATCCCAAAACGCCTGTGCCTGGTGTGCGGAGACATCGCGTCGGGGTATCACTACGGCGTGGCCTCCTGTGAAGCCTGCAAGGCCTTCTTCAAGAGAACAATACAAGGTATTTCATTTGCACGTGCTGCTTTGAACACACTACAGAACCATGGTTTCAAATAAGTAAGACTGGTTTAATGTTTTAAAAGAAGTCTCTTCTGCTCACCAAGGCTGTATTTATTTGATCAAAAATACAGTAAAAACAGTGAAATATTATTACAATTTAAAATAGCTGTTCGCTGTGTGAATCTATCTTAAAATACAGTTGATTGCTGTGATGCAATCATTACTCAGCATCATTACTCCAGTCTTCAGTGTCACGTGATCCTTCAGAAATCATTCTGATATGCTGATTTGCTGCTTAACAAACATTTCTGGTTATTAGCAATGTTAAAACAGTTGTGCTGACCAATATTTTTGTAGAACTACTATTCTAACGTTTGGAGTAAGTTAGGAAATTAATATTTTATTCTTCAAGCCAATAAATTGCTCCAAAGTAACAGTAAAAAACATTTATAATGTTATAAATGATTTCTATTTTAAATAAATGCTCATATGGCACTGAAGACTGGAGTAATGATGCTGAAAATTCAGCTTTGATCACAGCAATCAATTACATTTTAACAGATATTCACATAGAAAACAGTTTTTTTTTAAATTGTAATAATATTTCACTGTCTACTGTATTTTTGATCAAATAAATGCCGTGTTGTTGAGCAGAAGAAACCACTTCCAAAAACAGTGTGTCGTGCTGCAGCGTTTGTGGTCTAGACATGAATGAAACACAGCAGTCAAGTTTATCTTTGTGTAGTTCTTTTCGAAGCAGCTTTACTGAAAATGTTTGTATCAGTGTTTCAAACTCATTCAGTAGTGGGTGCAAAAAAAAAAAAAAAAAACACTCATAACTGCATATAAAGCAAACTTTCAGACATTTGTCTGTAAGCTTATTTCATTGCATGATCTGAGAAACAATGAACCATGGATGGCCAGCTGTCAATTAAAAGACTACGGACAAATTGACATTATCATGACATGGACATGGCAATGTGTGGTGTGGCGCCAGCGGTGACGTTACAGTAATCAATCCATTTGATCGCCTATAAGAGGTTTACTGTTACAGAGACATATGATAAGATGACCACACTGACCAGAAGACAGCGAGAATGGATAAAATAGCTGTCTTTACATCACCATCTCTTCTCATTACAGCACAGAAGAAATGGAGAAACCAAAAGGTTTTAACATTGCCTAATACTAAATCTGGTCCACACTGTGTCTCATTTTGGCCAAATGTTGAAAGAGATCATGTGACTGACATGTAAAGCAAGTGATCACAGTTAGTCTGCACAGTTCTGTTTAGGGGAAGGTTTACAAAAAGCCAAAGACCAGATGTGGGTTTTTACCAAAATCAATACTAGTGAAAAAAAAAAAAAATAGATAAATAAAAGCTTAAAATAAATGTTTACAGAAATGAAATCACAAAATTAAATTTTAGCAAAAACAAACAAACAAAAATGTTTCACCCAAAGATCATTTAAAGTCATTATTGTGTTAAATGAGAATATAAATGAATAGACATTACAGAAAAGTAGCATGAAATGATATTTTAAATATGGAATTAAAAGCACCAGTAGGTGGCAGCAAGTCTTAATGAGTGAGTCACTGAATCATTGACTTGCTTGATTTGTTCAAAACCATGGATTCATTCAGTAATGAAAATGGAGACTTGCAACTCAAAACACAACTATTTTTGTTTATGTTAAAAAAAAAATAATGCTAAATAAGAATGCAGAAAACCTTGGGGTTAATTAATGTGGTTAAAATGTATTCAATTCACATACTGACACTCGGAGGTTGTGCAAAATCAGCCAATCAGATGTGAGCTTGTGATACAGAGAAAGTGCTTTCCAGTTTTGTGTGAATTAATTGTTTGGTTTTGTAATACACAGTCCTTGTACATGATTCAGCAATGCTTAAGTAATGTTTGACCAAGACAAACTTTAAACAATCAGAATGAACATAAAGTAATTCTTTATGTTAAAGGCTCACATCTGGCATTTGTACAAGCATGCACGTTATTTTAGGCATAAGATAACTATTTAATTTTTGAATATGGGTGGGATGATCTGACAGGTTATTCAGTTTTGTTGGTAAATACAGTTTTTTTTTGTGGAGTCCTGTGAGTGTTTTAAGCTGAGCGCTGAGCGAGTTGAGCGCTGTAATGCAGAGATTTCTGTGGTGCGTGATGTTCAGGTCAGAACAGACATGCAGCATTACACTGTCAGATTGGATTGGCACAGACAAGAGGAGCAGTGTGTTCTGAACCAGATACTAATCACATGCACTCTGTGTGTGTGTGTGTGTGTGTGTGTGTGTGCTCAGAGAGAGAGAGTCTGACCAACACCAGTCACACTGCTCTGTTTTCATAAACCTCTAGCAACATGCAAGTAGACATCAGACTTATTAGGAGCGTTACTGTATTTCATCATGTAATTTCTTCATTCATTAATCAGTTTTAATTGCATAAAAACCCACATTTTCCAGTGCTCACGAGACGTATTTTTGGCACACGTTCGTGAACGCTCACTTAAAGAAGTATCTGAAGTTTAACACTGTTCTGCAGAATAGAAATGCTCACATGAAATATAACATTTACAGATATATTATGGCTGAGTTTGTTGTTGTTTTAGTGGTTAGAAGTTTAACACACAATCTACGCCATGCCTTCTTTCATCTGATTGATTTAGAGTTTCTTATCAAGTCAAAGCTCTTCTAGTGTAATTAGACAAACATCCAGCTTCAGCTGGTGCTTCATGTGTCTTTTTCTGTCAAATCTTGACTATCAAGCAAACGTTAGAATAACTGTAGTCATATTTCCAGACGAACACTTACTGGACTGAAGCAGCTTGGCTTAACTTGATTCTCCATCAATCATTTTGTAGAAAGATGAGTCTCAAATCTGATCATCAGGATCGTTTGAGGAACGTTTGTTTCCAGAAGCTTTACTTTCACTGTTCCTCAGTGGAGGAATGATCTTCACAAGCCTCCAAAACATCTCACATCTTTTGAGAAACGTTTATTTGTTCATCTCTCAATCATCATTGGATTGCATTGCATTATATTTTTGGATCATTTTTTAATCTCATCTTAGTAAGACATATTATTGGAGATATAGAGTGGACACTGATATTTAGGTCATTATATGTCAGTTGTAAAGATTTCATTGATTTACAATACAAGCATCAGAATTTCACCATAGAAATATCAGCATCTGCACCAAACTGCATACTTTTGCTCAGTCTGAGTCTCTGAATAATATTGTTTTTTTTCTCACTTTATGAGCCATAAAAACCTATAGATCAAATACGATATTTAAAAAGCAGATATGCACACTTTTTTGTTATAAATATTTTGTTTAAAGATCCTGGATTTATTATGATTATTATTTTTTTTGGACTATTATTTTATATGTCAGGCTTTACAGAGTTAAATCCATACTTTGTTTGTTAATTTCGACATATGGCATGAATTATGAATCGCTGCGGAGACAAACATCCACTCTCAAAGTCCAGCAGTTCTCAGGACCGTCAGGTGTTTAAACACACACAGGCGTCGATATTGGCTGCGTTGTATCGGCTTTAAACAGTCTATGTACCTTTGTGAGGCAAACAATCACGGTCGTCCAAAAATCTCCACTGTTGGCGTCCCTCGATCGCATATTTAGCGTCCGGCTTTAAACGCTGCCAGACGCACAAAAGCGTCCGCAACGAGACACTCGAACAAATGAGCACTTTGAGCGAAACGAGGAGCCGGACAATTAAGAGGAGGAGAGTTACACGACGGAGAGAAAGGCTCGCCTTAGACGTCTCGTCCCCCTCCTCACTTTGTATTGTCAGATGGCAATTTCCCCCTCTATCGCTGTGTTCTTCCTCTTGGAGCGCTGCCTGTAATGGAGCTAATCTAGAGCCGTTTGTCCGAGCCACAGGAGTTTTGTCAATAACAATCAGCGTTCAGCAGGAGTAATTAAGGCCGAGCCTTTTCATTAGGCCGGGGGGAGGGGCTCGTCTCCGGGGACGACCGGCGCAATTAGAAACGCAGGCACGCGTCGCCGGGTAATTTCAGCCGCGGCCAGGAAGGAGGGGAAGAAACCCAGGACTTTCTTTAGATTGAAGAGGGACTGGGTTTTGTCTCGTGCAGGAGCGGGACGACTAATGGCATAATAAGCAGACGCACGGCTCTGGAAGAACGAGGCAGGATTTTAGGAAGAAAGAGACAAGTGGAGGAAAGAGGGCAGCTTGAGATAATGAAGAATAGAGCAGACGATCAGCTTTTGACTCGAGACAAGAAAAGAGGCACGAGAGATCAGGATTAGACGTGATTAAGAAAGTAAATAACGGGGCGAGGTTGAGGGTTTCTGTGATTCAACGTTCACAAACGTCCGGACATGTCAGAAGACAGAAGTGTCTGTATTAATAAATACTGTATATATGCTTAAAATGGGAACAAAGAACTAAAAGTATCTCAAACATGGTAATACTGAACTGTGAGCAATCGCTTTTGATCATTAAATGAAATTGGAACCAAGTTTCCTTACAATCTTACACCGCTAAACAATCCAACAGCATGTGAACTGCAGCAATTTTAGTCCATATAGTGATAAAACAATTATGACAAATGTAACAAATCTAAACAAAGCGATGATATATAATATTGTGGGTATATATAAATATATATTATGGGTAGAGCCAGTGAGCACTGACTCTTTTATTTGTGTTTTAACAGACATCAAAATCCAACTATGCTTAATAAGCCGGTAATTTGTGTGGTCATGTAAACATATGTTAACCTGCTTTCCAGAATAAGGTCATAAAGGGCTAAAAAATAAAACAATCAGTACAGCGTTACCCCGATTTCACCCAGCATGAAAGCAAGCAAATATATAAATAGATGTTTATTTATTTTATTATCAAATTTTACAAAACCTTTTATTTCTTATTTCAGGATATATATTCTTAAAATATATTTTTGTTTTGTAAATATATATTTTCAAAAAATAAAAATACATACATACATATATATTATATATATATATATATTATATATATATATATATATATATATATATAAAACTTTTTCAGTGTTTACATTTGTTTTTTTCTTGGTTATACAAACATTAACAAATTCGTTTTATCATTTTGCAAACGTTAGAACATTTACTTTTGCATGCCGTCTAAACAATCTGAAGCTTGTTGAGAAATGTTTCAGAAAACATTGCATGAGTAATGTATGTTTTTTGCTGCCATGAGAACAAACAAACGTTCTATTGATGATACTGGAAGAATGTTTGTTCATAACATCGAGAGAACCTTGCCAGAACCTTCTGAGAGCGTTTTCTCTTAGCTGGGTACACACTTAATTTTAATGTGTTCAGTCAGCAGAAATAACAATCTTTTACTTTTGCTCTAAACTCATAATCATCTTTATTTTGACTCTCCAAGCTGATCAATCTATCTGCTGTTTTCAGTTCTCTGGTTGATAGCTCCATCATTCAGAGCCGGTCTAAATGAACGCCATCTCTGATCACATGATCGTTCCTGACCGCCGCGACCCACCCATCACCCCGAACTCCTCCGACAGCCTCGTCCCGAGCCCGATCTGCTGCCCATTTTCAACACAGGTGTAAAAGTGTATGAAAGCTCCATCTCTTCCTCTATGAAGTAATCGAGGGTGACAGTAAGCCTGTAAAAGTCAGGTTAGATTTTGATGAGGAAGACCTTCCATTTTACTGTAATTTACTTACTTGACCCGAGTCTCTCCCCAAAACGTGGCCTGGCACCGATCCTGAAAAACCATCAAAGAAATTAAAGCAGATAAATGTTGAGAAGAAAAAAAAAAAAAAACAAGCAACTTTATTTGTCTACTCCAATCCCAAGACTTTTTATTTTAAGAATATAACTTTTATTGGATTTCTGAGTAGATCCATTCTGAGCGGACTGAAGCGATTGCACGCTCGTCCTCCGTATTGCATCATTTCTAAATGTTGCCTCTTGTTTGCAAATAAAATCCTTACGTGATATGAGTTAGAAATATTTGCGGTAGTAAATTTGAACTATTTACTACATCTGAATTGAATTTGTTTTTTGTTTACATTTAATGTTTACTCTGCACAAACGTATGGTATTTTTGCCTGTAGTACCATGGTATTTTACCATGGTGTTCATTTACACATCAGCTCATGATCCAGTGCTTTCCACTTAGAATGATGATTTGATGGTTTATGGTTTGAAAATTAAGAAATAAAGACTGCCATAAATATTAATATTGTAATCTAATTATACAGTTTAGAACTAAATCACAGTCTAGTTTACATGTATAATTTAAAATAATATTAATATTATTATATTATTATTTTTTTAAATACGAAATAAAAAAAAATGTATTTCACAGTGAAATATTATATTTATTAATTGTGTTTAATAATAATAATGTTTTCAGCGCTATAGTATTTTATTAGTAACTAATAATATTTTTTAGAAGTTTTTTTTAATCATATTTATATGTAATCAGAATTTATTGCATTGTAAATCACAATCACAATTTTTTTAGAAAGATCACAACTAGATTTTCTCCAAATCATGCAGCCATAAATATTACTATTGAAAATGTACAGTTATACTTGAAAATAAAATTCATATTATTATGTTATTATTTTATTGAATACAAATAATATATATATATATATATATATATATATATATATATATATATATATATATATATATATATATATATATATATATATATATATATTACAGTGGAATATTATAATAGTAATTTTGTAATTGTGTTTCATATTTATTATTATTATTATTATTATTATTATTATTATTATTATTATTATTATTAATAAATTTATAGTAATATTTAATATTAGGTAATAATATTAATAATACAATATATTAATAATAATTGTGCAACCATAAATATTAGTTATACTATAATAAAATGAACATTATTATGTTTTTTTATTATATTATTTTATGTTAATTATTATTATGTCAATATTTTTTATTTTTTTACAGTGGAATATTAGAAAAGTGATTTGTTTAATATTTTAAACAACAACAACAATAATAATAATAATAATAATAATAATAATAATAATAATAATGTTAATATTTTATAGTTTTATATAATCACAACATTTTTAATTGCATTATAAATTACAATCACAATTTTTATCAGAAAAATCGCAATTTGATTTTTTTTTTTTTTTTTTTTCCCAAATCGTGCAGCCCTAACCAAGACTAATGATCAGTCTTTTAATTTCAGCTGAATTTCGCCCGTGGTTGCTTGCTTTACATGTCAGTCATTGTCGGCACAAGGCCTAGTCCTCAATGTAATTTATTCTGGCCTCTTCTTGTGTGCTGCATTTTGAGGCCAGAATAAGCTGTGACGTGGACCAGACCTTATGCTGATAGTCAGAAGTATGTTTACTTGAGACTAGCAGCGTATCTGGGAGGGAACGAGAGCCATCAGTCTCCTGATGGAGCGGCGGGTCAGAGTGCCAATCAGACGAGCGCGATACGCTTACCAACACTGCAATTCAAGACGCATCCTGCTGTAATGATCCCGCAGGGACGCATCCCAGAATAGGAAGATTCGGCCCTTCCTTCTCCACAAAATATGATAGGATGAAGGAGGAATGAGTCGCTGCACATTCTAGTTGTGGGAAAACCATGAATCAAAACCATCTGTTATCTGGAAACGCACAGGAAATGTGTTTGATTAAGGCTGTTTAGTTGATCGTGACAACAAATGGGAAAACAGGAAGAGGAGCGATCAGACTTTATCACATTCATTTTCACACCTTTATTTACCCCAAACCCAAAGAGAACGGATACATTTGCATACTGATTTGTATAACCCAGATAAAAGGAGGAATTTCTAATTATTTAATACATCTTGGGACCCTCCGCTTGATCTGTGCAATAATGTTAACATAATTGCATAAGTTGGGAATGGGGGATGGAAGCGTTTGTAGAAGATTTCAGAGAGCGAAGCAGAGGAACACTGATGTACAAGCTTCATCTACAACCGCTATGAGGTTACTGACCTGTTCGTGAACAGCATCACAGTATAACTGTACCAGCTGCATGTTATCTGCACTAAACCGGTCTAATATGTAAATGGCTGAATAATTAATTAAATAAGGCTTGCTTATTTGTTTGTATGTAACAAAAAAACATGTTTGTAACTGTAGAGGCCCTTTCACACCAAAAGTGAAACGAATAAGCCTCGGGCTGAAGGAAATGCCTCTGTACCTCACTCCCAGTTTCTCTCAGTATAAGAACAGGACAGCTGTCAGTTAATAAATGGGAAACAAAGTAACTTGTGTTACTTATTTGAAAAAGTAACTCAGTTTCATTGAAAATTTAAAAGTAATGTTACTTTACTAGTCACTTGAAAAAGTAATCTGATTACGTTTTGTGCTACTACAAATGCATTACCCCCAACATTGCTATCGACATGACACTTATTGATCTGAACTGAATCAACATTGAACTGAATTGATCTGAATAATGACAGTATTGTCTTCTGTAGAGCTGCTTTACAGCTGAAATTCAATTTGTTTCATAACTGATGAATTTTTCAACATTATCTATTATTTTCCTTTTTGTTACTGTGAAGCTGCTTTAAAACG
The DNA here is from genome assembly GCA_036247105.1 of Cirrhinus mrigala. Lineage (NCBI taxonomy): Eukaryota > Metazoa > Chordata > Actinopteri > Cypriniformes > Cyprinidae > Cirrhinus > Cirrhinus mrigala. The sequence continues at coordinate 33,605,023 of CM070023.1, forward strand.
ATCTGTAATTTATAAAGCACTATAGAATATAGTAATTGCGACTTGCCTTGACAGAACTGGGTAGATTACTTTCTTACTAATTGTAATCCAGTACTGATTCCAAATTACATGTAGTTAGTAACGTAATCCATTACATTGCACATTTTAGGTAATATAATCAGACTACTTTTAGATTTACTTTTGACCTGACTTATCACATTGATTTAAATAGAATAATCTTACACCATATTGACATAAAAATAGTGCCACGAGTAAGAAAACATATTACATTCGTTGTTATTAATAACCTGAAGTGCTCTGAACATTATATTACATCAAGGTTTTCCAAACTGGTGTGGCGTTTGTGAAGGAAATGCAGGGGGTTTATGAGTTTAATGAAAAGCTAATAATTAATTAAATCATAAAGAAATTAAATAAAAATATTTTAAAATCAATAAAAACGAAAAATAAAAAAAAAATAAAAAACTAATATATATATATATATATATATATATATATATATATATATATATATATTATTTTATTATTTTTTATTTTTTATTTATTTTTTTTTTTTTTTTTTTTGTTTTTTTGTTTTGTTTTTTCTATCTCAGGGATTCTTCAAATAAATATAAGATGATATAAGAGGATCAGATGACAAAAAAAGTTTGTGAATTTGTGCGTTTCATGTGTTTGAAAGACAAAAACCTTCCAAAGACATAGGAACACATGGTTAAATAACCTACAAAGTGATCATTCAAATAAAAATCAATGTGTTTATCAGTAGTTCATGCAGTTTGAAACCCTTCTTAAAACTGAAATGAATTTTGTAAATCAGTGGCTAGTTAACCTGACTAGTTATTGGTCTTTGTGTGAATGTCCACAAAACTGGAAGACTTGTTGAATGTACATAAGCAGTATAGGCTATTTTAGTAAGGAAAAATGTAAAAGATAAAAAAAAGAGGAATTAGGAACAATCAATAAACCATGAATAATTTATTGCTACTGTGTAAATAATATGTAATCCTGTAATCCATAAAAGTAACTGTAGTCTGATTACGAGTATTTTAAAATGTATTTCATCAAATTACAAGTACTTAATTTTTGGAATTACATGTAATCATTTACTACCCAGCTCTGGTAGCCGATCATTTTTGATTGTTGACATCGGCTGATGTTTTTTTCTATTTGGCCGATAAGTTTTGGGAAAGTGACTTAATTTGTGAAAAATACTATAATAGCATTAAAAGTCGCTATCTGAAATATAAATCTGTTTATTTCACAGGTTTCTTCATGAATTTCAAAAGTTATTTTTCATATTGATTCATTTTCAAATGATTTAGTTCTATTTTGCTAAATATTATGTCAAGTAAATATATTTAATTTACTATCTTTAAAAATAAAAAGTGTGATGCGCATATCATACCATATGTATCAACCATTGTCACTAAGATATCGGGCATCAAAAATATAATCAGGGCTGTAATTAACACAAAATAAGTGAGTGAATGATTTTAATTAGAGCGACAATGAACAGACATACTTAATATACTCTGCAATGCATTAACCCTTTAACTGTCACTCCCATTTTTGAACACAGACATAAATAATGCACTATCCAAACTTGAATTTTTATAATGAATGAAAACATTTTGTAATATGATTTTGATGCAGATTTTCCATAGTAATGCAATGTCTGATTTTAAAATGCCTTTTAAAGGATGAATTTTGAGATTTTAAGTTTTGAACTGATACATAATTTCTTATGATTTCTAAAGTGTTATAGGGAAAAAGGCAACGAAGAAAGTCTTTTGTGACAAAGGTCAGAACTCATGTTATGATGTAGATTTAAGTTGCACTCTTGACATATATTAATCTATTACTTTTCCTACATATTTTGTAACACAAAAATATGGTAAAATATCTATTTAGGAGTCTTAGACCTTTCCAACGATGTATAGTTTGGCATGATTAGATTAGGATTCATTTGTAATATGGTGAAGTAAACTTAAGCGTCCCACAGAGCGGACGGTGGCAGTTAAAGGGTTAATGGGACTCAAATCTGTGAATCTTTCTTTGAATTGGTTGCCAGAACCAACCCAGATAATTCTGTCGTGTTGCAGCAAAAACAACACTTTTTCAACTATTCAAAACTCAGATCTAGAGATGTTTTCTGGCGAATCTCGCCGCCATCGTCCTGTAGCGAGCATTATTTCCCTCAGCCGTACAGTATATGTCAGAGAGCATACTGTTTTTATTCAGCACACCGTCTTCAGTGATCAAGACAAGGCTGAATAAATTGAGCGAGTGCCGTCCGCATAGACATTCAAGCCACACGCTCGCAGGAGAACAAGAGCGCTGTCTGCCGACTGTCGTTCTGCATTTAGCCGTCTCTCCTGCCATTACCCATACATGTCCTAATTGAAATGCCTCGGCGCAGTTAAATGTACATGGACACAAGCAGAATGGCCGAGCGTATCAAGCACTTTGCCTATTGTTACTCGCACAATGCCGCTCAAACGGCTCTTTTATTGTGCAGGTATCAAGCGCTGAAGCGCTCAGCTTGAATAATGTATCAGTAGCTGGTTATTCTCTATGTAAATAGCGAGCGAGCGGCAGAACCGGCCTAGGTTTGGGTCGGGTATTATGTAAAGCGGGCCGAGCGAATGCGCTCTGAATTTGTGAATGTAATTTGGCGAGGTGCGATTTGAATGGAAGCACCGAAAGCACGCGGGGCTTCTCCCGTCCGGGATCTTTTGTTTTGAATCCTGTCTCATCTGTTTTGTTGGCTCATGTTTCTTCATCTTTCCAGCACACGCTGTCCCTGTTCTGTAGTGTCTCACGGCCACAGGCAATTTATCAAATTGAGTAAAAGATGATTTTATAAATAAAGTGATTTATAGAGCATTCTTTTGATCGCTTTGATGGATGCGGTGGCGCGCTGTAAAACTCTCCTGCATTAGCTTGTTTTTGTTGGGTTATTTTGGTACGGGCAGACGAGAGAGACGTTCTGCGAGTGGAAAGCGCTTCACTTTTCTCTTTTCTCTTCACCAGGTAACATCGAGTACAGCTGTCCGGCCACCAATGAGTGCGAGATCACGAAAAGAAGACGCAAGTCCTGTCAGGCGTGCCGATTCATGAAGTGCTTGAAAGTGGGCATGCTGAAGGAAGGTGAGGAGCCAAATCACTGAGTGACGGTGTTGGGGAAAGTTACTTTCAAAAGTAATGCATTACAATATTGCATTACTCCCTTAAAAAGCAACTACTGTAAATGCATTACTTAGTTCCTTTTTATGGAAAATAATGTAATACATTACTTTTGCGTTTTCTCATCTGGGCTGGGCTTGCTTCGTTTTTAATATAAACAAGTTTACATTTTTGGCAAATGTAAAAGTTCTTTCACACCAAAAGTGAAACATATAAATACAAAGCCTTTTTATTACTCCTACTTCAGCAAGGGAGCACACATGTTATATGTATCTGAAGTAGTTTTTGCTCATTAGTATGGTTGAAATGGATCATCGAAGTTTAACAGCAAAGACACTGTTTTATACTTTTACACTGATTTTATTCATTTTGAGGAATACTGAATCTGTTTTTGTGTATATGAGGTGAGCAAATGCATGTTGGCATTTAGTCTAAAACTACAGTAAGCATCACATTTACGCCTCTGGAATGGAAAAACAGTAACTGACATTACTTATTTGAAAAAGCCACCTAGATGTGTTCTTGTAAATTAAAAGTAATCTGTTACTTTACTAGTTACATGAAAAAAGTAATCTGATTACATAACTTGCTTTACTTTTTGTTTTCACTTTTTTACTTGTTTTATCATCTATTGCTCCAGGGTTGTTATTGTTAACTAAAACTAAAACCTGGAATGTGAAATAAGCTTTAACTAAAATAAAATATATTTTTTTAATTTTTTAAATCTTAAAAATATTATTTTACTTCAGCTAGTTGCCAAGGCAGCATTTTCATTTAGTGATGTGCATTTCATTATGAAATAACCAAAACTATAATGAAAATAAATAAATGAATGAATGAATGATAATTAAACCAATTCAAAATATTAATAAAAACTATAACAGTATAGTTCCCCTAAAGTCCAAATATTTGGTCAGTTTATTCAGCTTGGTACAAAGTTAGATCACTTATGTTTGGTATAAGCCAAGGTTAGGTTAGGTTAGGTTTAATTTTGGTTTAGATTCCAGTAGATTCCTTCAATCTCATCCATAATTAAATCAAACCTCAAAATCACACTTAGTTTTTGCTTTTGTTAAACTTACCATACAGATTCACGTGGTGTCCCTCAAATTATCCAAATGATGTGTTGCTTTGACGTATTTATGCAACAATCTGATCGATTTCTTGAACTTCTTAAATTCACAGATACTAAACGAGACTGATCATGTAGTTGGAGATTGTTAGAATAGTGAAATAAGATTTACTACGTTTTATAATAAGGAGAAACTTCTTGTATCTTTTGTTGTTCATGTCAAAGATTATCAGGAATTCTTCTTTCGTCCTCAAATCAGACCATGGACAGGTTGTGTGACGCTCTCATGTTCAAAAACCATCAACAAGTGCTATTTTCGTGTTATTTTATTATTTATATGGAGTACTATTGTAGTATTTTGATATTTTAAAATAGCGTTTACTTTTATGTTTTCAGTTTTCATTTTAGTTTTAGTAATTTGGTCATTTTTATCATTTGTTACGCATATATTTCTGTTTAGCTTTATTGTTAAGTTTTAATTTTAGTAATTGCAGTACTTAAACTGTTATTTAAGTAACTTTACAGTTACTAAAATGAACTTTTTCCAACTTTTTAATTTCTTAAACTTTTTTTTTTTTTTTTACGTTTAAGATTTTCATCTAATATTTATACTTTTATTTTATTTTGTAAAACTGTTTTTAATAGTTGTAGCTTTAGTTCTAGTTTTAGTTAACAGTAACAGCACTGGCATGAACAAAACTATGCAACGTCAAAGAAAATACAACAATATGAGGAGGATCAACACATTCGCCTGCTTTTGTGCGTCACGCTTGTTGCATGTACCTGCTTTTAAATCACATTCTCGCTCATGTTCAAACACGTCAGCGTTTGAGATTGTACTTGCGTGTCGTTCTCATTCACGTACATGTGTGAAGTACGTTTGGCCGTTCACCTCGGCAGGTCTTTCATTAGGTCACATTTTACTTTGTAATGTCATTTGTTGGCCTTTAAATCAGTCACAAGGTGCGGCGCGTCTTTACTGACTGTAGCGCGGCGGCTCTATCAAACACACGTCAGCGATCAGAGTCGAGTGCAGCACCAGGTGAAGCCGCGCGCTTGCCAGAGACACACAAGCCATGTTAGACTCGTAAATGTTGTTGGCTGGCGCTCCGGCGGACCCGTGTCAGAGCCGCGCTGGACCTGAGGGGCCGTTGGCACGAGCCGCGCTCGCACGCAGCAACACGGCAGTAAATAATTGCGCCTGTTGGGCAGAGAGACAGAAATATGCTGAATAGGTCGATCCGTGCGTCTGACTAATAGAAGTGTAACAGTATTCCGACTGGAAAGCCTTCTGTCCCAGAGCACACGCTCTCTCCCCGACGTATTGATCCGCTAAATGTTTTCCGAACATCTCAGCTCTCTTCCTGCGGATGCTTTTTTAAAGTCCTGCCATGTGGGAAATCTGTGACAATTGAATACGCTCACAGATATTTCTTTCTCTCTTAATTTCCTTTTTTCCACATCTCACTGTATTCATGTTAATGCAGTGAATGCGTGTTATTATGTACGCTGATGTGCATGCAGGAGTAACATAAGAGCATGTGTGTACGGCTGGATTTGAAACAGGTCTGTAATGTAATGTGTGTAGTTCACCCACAATCCATCTGTGAAAGCTCTTCCATCTATATGGAGCTGAATGAAGTAACGGAATCTCTCCACTGCATGAGACACGAGAATGAATCGCATTACTCGCTGATGAAAAATTAATGCAAATATATTATCTGGAGGAATAAGAGCCCAGAAAATAGGGAGGGATTGTCAGAAATGAATCACCTGTGTCGAGGCAAAAAAATGGAGCTTAAACAATAAGATGGAGGAGCAGACGGCAGCATTGACATCAGTGTCTGCACTTCGGCCGCTTTTAGATGTTAGGAACGAACAATATTGCTGTTATTTTTATTTCAGAAGGAAGTCCCTTTTGCTCAACAAGGCTGTATTTGTTAGACCAAAATACATTAAAAATTATGAAATATTATTAAAATTTAAATTAGCTGTTTCCTGTGTGCATCTATGTTAAAATGTAATTTATTTCTGTGATCAAAGCTGAATTTTCAGCATCATTACTCCAGTCTTCAGTGTCACATGATCCTTCAGAAATCATCCTAATATGCTGATTTGCTGCTCAACAAACATTTCTGATTATTAGCAATGTTAAAAACAGTTGTGCTGCCCAATATTTCTGTGGAAACCGTCATATCTTTCATAAAAATGTACTTTCATACTTTCATTTAGAAAAAAAGAACATTAAAAAGAACAGTATTTATTTAAAATAGAAATCATTTGTAACAATATCAACTACCATTTAAAATTTTAAGGTCAGAAAATTTGTATTCCTTCTTTTTTTGAAAGAAATTAATACTTTTATTCACCAAGGATGTGTTAAATTGATAAAAAAGCGATAGCAAAGAAAAAAAAAATTCAATGGTAGTGTATTTTCAGTAAAACATGAAAAAGTTAATTATTCTTAACTGCAAACTAGAACACATCAAGGTGTTTTTGCTTCACCTAGAGTAAATAATAGAAATGTAGACAAAGAAGGCAAATATTTGATTTTTTTTTTAAATATTTTGAAATAGATTTTACGTTTCTGTTGTCATTTTAATTTTACTTAAGGTTTTAATTTTGTTGTGTTTTTGACATTTTTATTAATATTTTCTATATAATTTTCTTTGAAATGTCCAATACGTTTAGTTATATTAGTACTTAAACTAAACAAACAAACAATATTTTATATATATATATATATTGCACTACCTAAATAATTTTAATTTAATTTTATTTTTATCTCAGTTAATGTTTTGTTTCGAAGTCAATACATTTTTGAACAGTTTAGTTTTAGTTAATGGTAACTTTAATGAAATACAATGATTATTTCTTTGGAAAAGTCAATGACAACCTCAGACAGTGCTGAAAATATGACTTGGATGTCCTATGGAAGCACACAAGATCTTTCACACGGGCTGGCTTTGTTCTTTACTCTACCGGAAAAGATCATTTCTAACACAGATTTCTCATTGTCAGCCCACATGTTAATGTTAATGCCATTTAACCAGCTTTTCCAGTATTATATAAATATGTTCATACATTTTGCAAATGAGTGTGATGACATGAACAGGCATCTTGTTGGCCATCCTGCATCCCTCCTCAAATGCAAGGTCACTGTCTGTCTCCGATCCGACGCTACGTGAGCACCAAATCAATCAGGCCCTTCAAGGCGACAAGGAAATGAGACGCAGAGGGTCACGTCCGTCCACGTCTACCCTCACCGTACGACCGACCCGACCGGAGCCCACGGCCGAGCGGCTGCTGAGACGAGTGAAGGTCACATGCTCAATGCAGCCATCTCACCTAATTACAACTTTACAGGACGGGACAGCACCTGCGTGAACTGTCGTAAACTTTCCTTTCTGTTTGACAACATACTACAGATTCTCACGCTGCGTTTACTAGAGTCAAATGTGAGCATCTACAGATGTTGTTTTTATATCTGACACAGTTTAAGTCACATGATGACTGATTTGCAAAACTGAGTTGTTCTGCTTTTTGACTTAATATATATTAATATATTATTATAATATATGCATGTTTTAAAAGAAATGACTACACTATTAAATAGTAATAATTTGTTCAATTTAAGTCATTGTATAAATGTAAAATTGTTTAAAAAACAAACATATTTTCATCTTTTTCATGGGTGAAAATACTGCTACATACATTCAAAAGCCCGTTTTTTTTTTGTTTTTTGTTTTTTTTTAGAAATTCACTACTTTTATTCACCAAAGATGCATTAAATTGATCAAATATATTGTTACAAAAGACTTATATTTTCAAGTAAATGCTGTTCTATTGAACTTTATATTAATCTGTGAATCCTAAAAAATAAAGTGTATCATGGTTTCCAGAAAAAAAAATATTGATCAGCACAACTGTTTTCAACATTGATAATAATCAGAAATGTTTCTTGAGCTGCAAATCAGCATATTAGAATGATTTCTGAAGGATCATGTGACACTGAAGACTGCAGTAATGATGCTGAAAATTCAGCTTTACATCACAGGAATAAATTACATTTTACAATATATTCACATAGAAAAGAGCTGTTTTATTGTGTAATATTTCACAATTTTTACTTTATTTTTAAACGAATAAATACTGCCTCTGTGCACATAAAAAAAAAAAAAAAAAAAAAACATTTTTAGCAGTAGTGTACAAAGTTACTGAGACAAATTTATGTTAAGTTACTTTACTATTGAGGGGACAGAAATTATAAGTAAAATAGATATTGATAAATCAGTATATAATGTGTAACTATATGAATCTTGGTAGAAACATTACAAGTAGAACAGTGATCTCAACAAAGCCACCATGAGGAGAGAAAAATGACTTTAAAGGATAATGCTAAAAGAATCATTTCAAAGGTGATAAACTAAAGACTTTATCAGGCGCGCAGGGCCCGGTAGTCTGAGCGCAGGATGTTTTCAGTCGTGAGATTTACTGCATAGTCCTGGACCCGCTTCATTCCCTCAAAACAGGAAGTGATCAATAAGAGGACTCAGATGTCAGGGACTACAGGTTTTTTTCCTCTGATCAATGGAAGCGAATCGGAGCTGGGAAGAAAGGAACAGATACTATTGAGAGATTACACTGACGTAATCCAAAGACTCTTTAAACCCACAAGACTCACTCTCGCATCTCTCACAGTCACAAGCCTCATCTAGACGTCTGATTTCCGTCTGCCATAAAATCTATAGAGAATTATGTGTTGGTCTGTGTTTTTAACCTTTATCTGAATAACACAGCACTATTAGCAATCCTGCACAATGTGCTTCAATATGTTTCTAATATATTGGCTTGGTGCACGTTTTTGGTGTTTGGTTTTTGTGACATTATATGCACAACAGCAGTACGTTTAAATGGATACCTTACTCAATTTTTTTTATTTCTTTTAATCACCCTTATGTTTTTCTGACCCTTATGCTCTTCACAAAAAATTATAAATCTTCCACGCAGTTAAAGTGGATAGTGATTTATTCTATCAAGATAGAAAAAAATACATCATGACAAAGTTAGTTATGATACATTTATGCTGTCCTTTTTGAAACTTCTCTTTTTCCCCACTAGACGTTCTGCCCAACATCTCACTTTGTGTTTCACAGACGAAAAAAAAAAAAAAAAACATGCGCGTTCGGAAGGACATGAGTGTGAATAAATGATGACTGAATGCTCATTTAATGTGAGCGATTCCTTTAAGACATATCCGAGTGTGTGAACTGTGTGTGTGTGGCGGTCGTTTCCCTCGAGGCCTCGTCTGAACAGGTGAGAGGATTACCGCAGGCGTGAACATGTGTTTTCCAGAGCCTAGATCACTGCTGGACGCGAACGACACACTGTAGATCATCTCTACAGGGAGACAGATGACTGCACGATCACAAAACACACTCACAGTCTAAAGAAAGTGTGGACACATACTGAATTTAATAGATCATGAGTCAAATCATTTGTGTGGGGAAGGATGTCGAAGCTCTGGCCGGGTAGATGATGCATACAGTATGCTCCAACGTGTTGAGATGATGCAGGCAAAAATAAGAAAGAAAGTAACAGTCCATTTGGTGTGCAATGCACTTTTCCGCTGGACAGATATGTCTCAGAACATAACTGTAAACTCGTCACTTTTTCTGGAACAATACAGTTAGTCCATGGTTTAATACGTACCTCGGTTTTTAACCACAGTTTTCGGTTCGGTTCTGATGTCTTGCCACTTCAGTGTGTTTTTTTTTTTTACTCCTGTAAACAACCTGTACACTGGAAAAAGCGTGGTTTTTGAGAGAGGTATTATTTTTCCGATTTTTACGCAAAATAGAATGGGTTTCATTCATACTGGACGCCAGAGGGCGCCCTCGTGCAGAAAATAGTTCGTCAAAGAGATAACACTGATGACGTTCCGTTCCAGCTTCTCTAATATGGATATAAAAGCATCGCTATTGCTGTAACTGAATAAAAACAAGATATAACGTTAAACATTTTGAATGATGAAATGGTAGGACAATAAACACTCGTCTGCAATAATATATGGTTTATCTGTGTTCTTCAGGCCATCTCATGTATTTTCATAAGCCATTGCTAATCGACATACATAGCACAAATTGCATCACCCAATTCACGTCATTAACATCGCCCGGCGCGGATTCCCATCTGTTCACGTCTTTGCATCGACTACTCTTGTGGATAATTAAATTCGCTTTTGGTGTGAACACTCCAAAAAAGGTGCACATTAGTACCTTAGAGTAGTAATGCAGTACGTACCCTTAAGTTGCTACTAAGAATCTTTTTAAGGCTAAAGATGTCCCTCTGAGCTGTTGTAACCCCTACAGGTCAGATTTTTTTCCGAAGTTTTTTTCTGACAGTGCATCACCCCACAGTGAACAACATTCAGTTGTCCTTTGGCAGGATTGTGCTGTGCGAGTTTCCTCCTTTGTTGGCAGCGTCTTTGGGAAGAGTGCCTGATTAGGTCCGGCCGTGCTAGAAGAAGCCACGGCACAGGTGTTTTTGGGTTAGATGTCAGCTCTGCGGTCCCCTCGCCGTATCTCTCGTCGGCGTTCGTGAGGAAAAATGCCACGCACCCGAGAGCTGCCAAACGCAGGGCTCTTTGAAATAGTGCTGACGCGAGGCCAGTTCAGACGGGGGTTGTCGGCAACCATGAAAGGTAGAGTTCGCCGTGGCCCTAGGACGTGGCCCTGTGAATTTCCTAGCTAAAAACGGGTCATCCTAAGCTCCCTGAGGCACTGCCAACCATCCCAGCCACGCTGACACTTTCCCCTCGCCCAGATGACAGGCACCCAGAACAGGTGAGACCACCAAAAATAAGGGCCCCTGCCAAGTCCAGCTACCCCCAGCGAACCGCCGACAGGAGTGGGGACAGGCCCTTTTGTAGGGGCTTTGCTCAAGAGGGGATTATTGTTTTGAGAGAGGAAAAGGAGCCCGGGGTCAGCTGGCCCTCGCGCAGTCACGGGCCCGAGGGCTAATCCGCACTCGGATGCCTTCCGCGCTGGCCCTAAGCCCTCTCTCTCTCCCACACCGCCACGCTTGCTTTGAAGAAACGACATTCGAGAGCCGCTCGCTGTGAATCGGCGGCGGTCAGCGCCGTAAAACACACTCGCTTTGAGAAACGCATTGCTCTCGTGTTTCATTGAAGATATTCCAGTTTGAGCCGCTCATTCCTCTCGTGCATGTGGAATCGCCCAAAAGATGCATTCAGAGCTCTTATTGTCTTACCGTCAACGTGAAATGGCATTCACAACTTGTTTTACTTCTGCATTTAACTACAGCGAGAAACACAAAAGTTGACGCCCAGTGTAGGGCTTTCAGATTAGCTTTGATTACTGGGATGACATTTATTACTTTATTTATTACTTTTTAAATGAAACATTATGAAGACAAACATTTGTTTTGTTTTTTGTTTTTTTGGAATAACATGCATGAGTCTCATCCTCAGATGTCACTAATTAATCATCCAGTTTACAGTGCACACTAAATTGTCAAAAAAATAAATAAATAAATAAACAATCTAGTAGAATCTAATTTGACTTGTTTGGATTTTATTTTGCTATTAATGTTGCGCTGATTAGACCAGTGAGCTTATTGTCTTATTGCATTCACAACTCATTTTACTTCAGCATTTGACTAGGGTGAGAAAAAATTGCCGCCCAACATACGGCTTTCACATTGGGTTTGCATACTGGTGTTTTTCTTTGAAATAACATGGATGAGTCTTATCCTCTGTTGTCACAAACTAACTATCACCCAGTTCACATTGTGCACAAAACTGTAAAAAAAAATATTGATCTTGTAGGAGCAGTCACACTTAATTTTAACAGTTTTGACAAGTAAACAATCCCACAGCACACCACTAAGCACAAAAAAACAAACAAACAAACAAAAAAAAAGATAGAAAGGGTGAATTTTTTTTTTTTTCCCCTTTTTCCAATTTCCTTACAATGCGTTGTCAGAGTTAGTATTTTGACTTTATATATGGTCAGACCCTTGCACTTAACATTTGAGCATGATTTTCATGTCATAAGGGTCAATTTTATGAAATTAAAAGCTTTCCATTGATGTATGGTTTGTTAGGATAGGACAATATTTGGAAGAGAAACAATTATTTGAAAATCTGGAATCTGAGGGTGCAAAAATATCAAAATATTGAGAAAATCGCCTTTAAAGTAGTCCAAATGAAGTTCTTAGCAATGCATATTACTAATCAAAGATTAAGTTTTGATATATTTACAGTAAGAAAATGTAAAAAAAAATATCTTAATAGTACATGATCTTAATATCCTAATGATTTTTGGCATGAAAGAAAAATGATGGAGGTTATGTGTTTTATTCGTCATTAGAACGGCTGCATCTGAGGCAGTAAATTAATCGCATTACATTTTCATCAATTTACAGGTTATAAAGTTAATTCTAGCTATATAGATGCTCAGTTTTTCTTGTTGTTTAATACATTTGGCCAAAATCTAGTGATACAAAAGATGAACCCCTATGCACAGGATATTTAAAATGTACAAAAGTATATTGGCTACAACTAAACAGCAAATGCTAAGACTCTTCTCCGCTCTGTAAACACACAAAAAAGTCTTTATAGACAGTTTTTTCTTAAGTAAAGAAAATGCTGTACTTATTCAAACATCGGTTCTTTATTTACCTTTTGTGACGTAGACGTCTGTCTCCAAGCTGTGGGGTGGAGATAATTTGACGACAATTTGACGATCCAATGGCATTACAAGGTCTAGTCACAAGCTCTTTTGAATGCTTTTTCATTGGTTAAATATTTGTAAAAGCCACAAACAGACATAACGATGACCAATAGCACAGATTTAAAATAATAATAACAAAATATAATAGAGATGGCAAGTTTTTGATCATTTTCCAGGGCACACCTGACAACCTGTCACGGTGGCACAGTGGTTGGGAAACACCGGTTTAAGGGATCTAAAATATAGTCATGGCAGAGTAAGGCATTGAAATGTGCTTTATGGGTACTAATAAAGAGTCAGTTTGCTTTAATATGCATGCCTTTAAATGAAGTGTTACCACAGGATCTAAAAGACCTCATGATACACTAATCCGTCCATTACAAATCAAACAGATCTTCTAATGTGACACGAGGAGCATGTGAAATCAGCCAAAAGATACACTTACTGCTGTTACTGTCTTACCGTCAACATTTTAACTGCAGCGAAAAATGAAAAAGTTGGTGCCCGACAAAGACGTTTTTCATTGGAATAACGTGCACTAATGAGTCTTATCCTCAAATTCACAATGCAGATAAAACTGTAAAAAACATTCTTGATTTAGCAGGATCTGATTGACTGTATAGCCGTAATTTTGCAATACAGACTGAACAAGTGAGGTTGCAATCTAAAGACCTCACGACACACCGATCCGTTACAAATCGGCCTTTTTCTTTTATCTCTTTCCCTCGGTTTCTCTCGCCCTGACCCTCTTGCTCGGGGTGTAACGGGAAACTAGATAGTGCCAAGGTTTAATTCCTGCCAGCATCTGTTTAATTATGGCACTTACTGTTCTAATTAAAACAGGCACCTATGTACCTCTGAACCTTCACACTGGCTTTAGCGATGGCTGACGGCAGCATGTGACATGGAGCGTTTCTCCATCTGAATCCCACACTGGGCTGCCCAGTTCGGGAGATCTTTAGAGAAACCTGCGGCCAAATGTGACCATATACAATTAATTGAATAAAAAACAACTTAAACCAGCCAGAGGCGGTTTGCCTGTTTTAGCTGACCTAGTTTGATGTTTTAGAATGGTTTGGGGAGACTAACTAAACCAGCTGAGGCTAGTTTCAGCATTGATATTTGTCACCGTCGTGAGCGAAACTAGACCTCGGTGTTGTGTTAAATCTATTTAGCGTTAGTAACATTGGCATTATATTCCCTATTAGTTAGCATGACAATTTCAAGACCAATACCGTGACAAAGAATGAGATTATGCCTTTGTTTAGAACGAAAGTTATGTCCTTTAGGTATGTGGTAATGATAAGCTTGTTAAGTCAAACCATTTGGGCCAAATTTAAATTATATTTACGGTGCGTTTAGTCAATCCAATCTTTAGCATAATTCAAAATCATTTTATCTCGCTCCCCACCGTCTGCGACTATCAATAAAAATATTAAAATCGTAGTTAGGAGAAATGAGATTTTACTGCGACTTAGCAACCATCAAATGATCTGCCGGAGTTTGCGAGGAAGAGTAGGACCACGGGGACCAGCGGGTAATTAGGTTAGTGGGTTGTCAGTGTCAGGAAATTGAAAGACAATCCTAATCAGATTTCTGTTTCTAGGGAATCAAATAATTTGTATAAGGAGAAGAAATCTCCCGATTTGGCTTCTAAAAAGATAATGCAGTTTGTTGTCGCTGCTCTTTGTTGCGCTTTTTGTGTCATATTAGATGAATTAGACGTTATAATTCAGATCAAATGCAATTAGCAGTTCATATTCTGAAGCGGTACGTTTCTGGGAAACGTTGAAAATGCAAAGCATATACAGTCAGACGAAGGTTCTTAAGGCTGCGGTCATTGCATCCGAGTTGCGTTATCCGTAAACGACACAACGGTGTCCTGCGCTTACGCCGCTGCTCTCATTTGTCAGCTGATTATGGGTGCTAAATGGACCTCCTTTCCTCTTCTCTGTGTTTTTCTCTTCTCCTCCGTCCTTGTTCTAATCTCACACTCTATAATGTTCAATAAAGAGGGAGCAGGGAGAATTGCAGGAGTGTAATTTGCTGTAGTGGCACACAAACCTCCTCTGACACAGTAGTTGTAGAGGGATGAAATCATTTAGCCGCCAGGGAACTTTAAGTGGTCACGTGGTTTTTGGATTAACTATAGTATGTGATGACAGACTTTTAGATATTTGTAAAGCAGTGTAGTTTTAGTATAGTATATAGTTCTACATTTTTAAGCAATAGTCTATATACATTGACAAAAAAATGGTATGAGACGTACTATTTTTGCTCAGTTTTGCTGAAATTGCTAGTAAATTTCAGAAGAAACAGCATGTAATACTTTGACTTAAATGTGAAATTTTGAAATAGAAAAACTGAAACAGTATTTATTTATGTATTTATTTATTTATTTATTTATTTATTGCGAAATGTACAAAATTTACAACCATGATGTCAACTCCATCAAGAAAATATAAATATACTGTTTTAATTTTGAAATAATTTCCCTAATTGTAGGTTTATTAATATTCAATAGATGGAACTGAAAATGTGCATGCAACATGCAAAATAATTCTGATAATTCATAAACCTTTGGTCTTTGTGGTCACAGTTTCAGCTGTTATTTTTCTCAGTTCTCAAGAACAGCCCAGTTTTCTGAATTAGAGCTAGATTTTAGGCAGTCATTTTCTCATATTTAAACCGTGGTACACGAATAAACAAACAGCTCAAGTATTACAGGTTTAGGAGTGGTGAGTAATGTACAAATGTAAGAGCATTCTTATCAAATAATTGGCTAATAAATAAGACGTTAGTGTGCCGTTCATAGCGTGTGTGTTAGAAACATGCTAAACCTAAATAATATTTGTGTGATTCGGGTACATCATACATATCGACTCCTCGACATCTACGTTTTTACGGTCCAAACTGGGCAGCTGATGGCGTATATATAAACGCGGTGCTGTCGTTGGTGTTCTCGGCGGCGCCGCTGATAAGCTAAATAATGAGAAGGTCCGTCTGTGAGTTCGTTGACCCCGTGTTAAATATTCATCTGTTTAGATGTGCGGCAGGCGTGTAGTGTCACAGCGGCCGCGCTCAGTGTTCACATATGGAGGCCTGACACCTCCGTCACACGCTGAGAGCGCAGCACCGCGGCCGCCAGCAGCACGTCCCGCTGATCCCTCGCTCGCTCACGTCTGCCTCTCAGGCTTGTATGTTTTTGTGTTGGTGAATCTGTCAGCGCTTTCCTCGGTTTAAATTACCCTTAAAGGAGAAATTATTTATTTACACTCTGATAGTGTTACTATAGAGGCTTGTTTGTGTGTATCAGTGTGTGTGTGAGTGTGAGTGTGCGAGAGACAGAGAAAAGAAAGAAAAACGCTATAAAGCAAATACTAGCTCCATTGCAAATGAATATTAACATATCACATTATTTTATAAAAATCAGCACATAAGCAATAGACTTTTCCCCAATAATTTCACTTGAAAGACAATGTGTTTCATCCCAAGTGTTATTTTATTATCACTGAGATACTTTTATACTTTTTATCAATATTATGAAATTATATTTATTTTATATTTTCTGTTTTCATATTCATTTCAGTTAAGTTTTGTTTTTGTTTTTTTAGTAATGTTTTGTCATTGTATTAGTTCTTTAATTTTAAAAAAATTAAAATGTTAATTTTATTACATTTTATTTCAGTTTTAATTATTTTACTACATCAAAAACTAAATGCAAATGAGAATTGCTGCCTTTAGCTGAAATAAAATAAGTTTGCATTTTTTAAATAGATGTTTTATTTTATTACAATTAAAATTTATTTTATATCAAGTAACAGGAGTTTTTGAAAGTACTGTTTGTGCTTTTTCTTTTATCATTGTAAAAAAAAAAAAAAAAAAGTTCAGTTAGTCACGGAAGATAATAAAGTAACAAGTTATTTGACTGTCTTATTTAATGTAACATTGCTTTGAAATCTGCCATTTTAAAAGTTACATTTTTACAAATTACAGTTGTGACTGAATGTCTTCCACTAGCATGATGAATCGTATTAATACATCAATAATAGATTGTTATATTATTGTGTTGCATTATCTCATGTACCAAATGCTGTAGTTGTGTCTGTGTCATGACATGCTTTAAATATTTTGCATTATAAAGCTTTGACACAGATCTTAAAGTGTGTTTGTGTGTGTGATGTATGGTTTGTGTTTGATCAGGTGTTCGGCTAGACCGTGTACGAGGAGGGAGACAGAAATACAAGAGGAGAATGGATGCAGAAAACACAGCCTACCTGGGGCTCACACTGCCACCGCCAGCCAAAAAACCATGTGAGAAAAAACACACACACACACACACATTCCATTTATTTATAAAACCAGTCATAAGGGTCAAGTTTTTGAAATTGAGATTCATACATTATCTGAAATAAATAAATAATCTTTCCATTGATGTATGGTTTGTTAGGATATGACAATATTTGGCCGAGATACAACTATTTGAAAGTCTGGAATCTGTGAAAATCACCTTTAAAGTTGTCCAAATGAAGTTCTTAGCAATGCATATTACTAATCAAAAATTAAGTTTTGATATATTTACGGTAGTAAATTTACAAAATATCTTCATGGAACATGATCTTCACTTAAAATCCTAATGATTTTTGGCACAAAAGAAAAATCTTTAATTTTGACCCATACAATGTATTGTTGGCTATTGCTACAAATATACCCGTGCTACTTAAGACTGGTTTTGTGGTCCAGGGTCACATATTATAATGTATTATAATGATTTATGGATGAGACAAATATGAACACACAATGGTAGAAATGTATGGTATGAATTGTTTGTGAATATTTCCGCTGTGAAGCTGAAAGAAATAATTGCTGTTGTATTGTCTATCACATATGCGGTTTCACATCAGAATAACCCCATCTCTGTTCCTCTTTATCCTCAGTGACAAAGATCGTGTCCCATCTGCTAGTAGCGGAGCCGGAGAAGATCTACGCCATGCCGGACCCCACCATGCCCGAGAGCGACATCAAAGCCCTGACCACGCTGTGTGACCTGGCCGACCGTGAGCTGGTGGTCATCATCGGCTGGGCCAAACACATCCCAGGTCAGTGCAGACGCTCTCGACTCCAGCACAGAATCAGCCTGAATCAGCAGGACACGCTATGTCTCATTTAGCTGCAGAAAGCATGTGTTTGCGCAAATCAGTGTTTACCTTCTACAGAGCTCAGATTATTTATTAACAAATAAAAAGGACATGTACGTAGAATATGTGTGAAAGCATTTCTGTCTGTGGCAGTTAAAAACAGAAAGTACACATGCTGACTCAGTGCAGTCCATCTGTGTTGTGTTTTTAGGGAAGATGGTAATCATCAGCTGGGTGAAGTGCTATCTAGTAAGGAGATTAGGAGGATGTTGACCCCCTTAATCACACACACACACACACACACACACACACAGCAGTGCTGCGTCAGCACTGAGAGCCTTTCAGCAAGGAGCTTACAGCCGACTGGATCACTACTGACCCAAAAACACAGTCTCCTCAAACTGCTCAACACACACACACACACACACACACACATTTGTACTGCCATAGACTTTTATTGTTTTTATACGGACCTAACAATATTTTCTATACGCTAAACCTAAACCTACCCTTCACGGAAAACTTTTAGCATGTTTACATTTTCAAATAAACATCATTTAGTATTTTTGTTTAATGTTTTTTTGTTTTTTTTTTCCTTGTTGGGACCACCAGCCGGACGCACAATATTCAAAATGTCAGGTCACTGTGGTTCCACAATGGAGGATAAACCTGTACACACACACAGCTTTTTTTGTTTTGTTTTGAGTTTTATTGGTTTGTCTATGGTTTTTGTTTTGTTTTATTTATTTTTTTTGCTTTTATTTGCTTTTTTGTTCACTTTTTGTTTTGCTTTGTCAGTGCTGTGTACCTTGAGAAGTTTTTAGTTTTTGTTTTGTTTTGCTTTATAAATTTTTTTGTTTGTTTTAGTTTAGTTTTGCTTTTGTTTAGTTTTGTTTCATCAGTGCTGTGTACCTTCACAAGTTTTTTTAGAAGTATTTATTTTAGCTGTTTTGTTTTGATTAGTTCTTTTTTGTTTTGTTTTTGTTTGTTTGTTTGTTTAGTTCAGTTTAGTTTAGTTATTTATTTATTTGTTTGCTTGTTTTTTGCTTTGTCAGTGCTGCAAACTTTTCAGAAGTATTTTGTTTTTATTTTAGCTTTTTTATTCATTTATTTATTTATTTTTTGTTTTGTTTTGAGTTTTGTTTAGTTTACTTTATATATATATATATATTTTTTTTTTATTTATTTATTTATTTATTTTTGCTTTTGCTTTGTCAGTGTGGCATACTTTCAAAAGTATTTTGTTGTATTTTTTTTTTTTTTGTTGTTGTTGTTTGTTTTGTTTTGATTTTTGTCTAGTTCAATTTATCTTTCTTTTTTGATTGTTTTGTTTTGTTTTGTTTTTCTTGTTTTGCTATGCCATTGCTGTGTATTCTGTGCATTCTTGATGCACATTGT
This sequence comes from Cirrhinus mrigala, assembly GCA_036247105.1. Classification (NCBI taxonomy): domain Eukaryota; kingdom Metazoa; phylum Chordata; class Actinopteri; order Cypriniformes; family Cyprinidae; genus Cirrhinus; species Cirrhinus mrigala. The sequence goes on from CM070023.1 coordinate 33,624,573, forward strand.
TATTGCTGGCAATATGTTTGATTTTTTTTTTTTTTTAGACAAAATATAAAACAGTGGTTTATATCCATATCCATCATTCATAAATTCAGCAAACTTCCTGTCATTAAATTATCAATATAAATATATCAGGTGTTAAATTATCCCATAACGTTCAGTAGCATTCAGTGTATTAAACAAAATAAACATATCGCACAGTCAGTGATGGAGAAATATGATTCATCTGCGCTTAAGGTCCTTTAATGTTAGTTTTTGTACTAACCAGCATTAAAATGTTTCAGTTTATTATAAAGTGGAGAGTAGTGGATCATTGTTTTTACTTTGCTCACCCCATTCTACTGTGACAGTGCTTGAGAAGGCAGGCTATGACAGAGCGTTTGCTGCGATATATATATATATATATATATATATATATATATATATAATATATTAACACTACATGATATATATATATATATATATATACCTTAAGATGACTTAACTAAGTCAAAACTCAGTTCACAGCCCATTTTACTGTTCTAAGTGAAGGAGGCACATGTGTAGGATGAGGCTCGATTGTATCCAACAAGTGTCTTTCAGTTATTAGTGTACATGCGTTACACACTGTGGTCTTCTGTACTCACGGGTCCCTGTTCGCACCTGTCTGAAACGCAATCGTATTTATATGTCACAGTAAAGCCCTTTTACAGTGCACGTCAGGACACGGCGCACAGAGTCCCATCTCATCTGTCAGTAAATGGCCGTAAACAGCCTCCTCGTATGGTCAGGCCCTATCGAATCGGCCGTTGATTAATTGTTAATTAATCCCTCCACTGAATGTCCGGGCTCCGGTTGGCACGGCAGAGTGAAGGGGGTCTCTGTAAATAGTTTGAGTGGCGTCTCATTAAAGCTGATGTGTGGGACATGTTGACAGACGGCTTTTTTGCCGCTAAGGTGCTAAAGACCTTTGACATACATACACTAGCTTCTTGTTCTCGGCCGGGTCGCATTTCACTCTGTCTAAGTCCTGGAGTTCCCCTCGGTTCGCGCTAGCGCCGCTTCACAGTTATGCAAACGAGCTAAATGCTGGTCGCACTGTAACTCGACTAGATAAGGAGCAAGTTACAAAAACCACACGAGGCCTCGTGGAAGCCTGAGAACGGACAAAGCTGCTGTGCGTTATGTGACGGCTTATCTTTCGCTGGAACGGCAGAACTAATGTCTGATGATCTGGACGTGTTCTGGACAACAGAAGCTGTCAGGTGTGCTGTGGAATAAGGCTTTACATTCCGTTACTGGTCGGACACAGTAGCCCTGTCACATTAGACAGCTGGCGATCACCTGCCTCCGGACCTCTGACTCCTAGGGCCGGATTTTTCCAGCAGGGAATTCTGCGGTGAGGATGTGTCGAATTGTTTCCCAACCTGATGCGTCTGCTGTGGGAAGTCACATAGCATGATAGCTGTCTTGCTCTCAAAAAACATTGTTCTGATTTAACAGGAGCGTACTGATTTGACACATAATGGCTCCGTTTCAAAACCCAATGAACCCCAATGACGCTATTGTCAATAGTTTAGCAATGTATAAAGCACATCTCATGCAGAAGTCATTTGCTAAGACCCTTATCATAGCAGTCGTTTACACAGAACACATTTTTCAATTACATTACACTACTTTTCCATTGTTTTTTGCTAGACAGGCATGTTTGACCATTGCACTCGTGCCTTTTGCAACGCCGCTCAAGTTAAAAGAAGTTAAACGAGTCTTCAGACCTTGCATTTTCCTATTCCAAATCTTAAGCGTGTGAACATATTAGCATATTTTTGCCAAAAGTTTGTGAATAAAAAAGGTTCATTGTTGTCACCGGTGTAGTAATGTATAAAACACAGCTCACACAGAAGTCACTTTTAAAGCAAGCAGCTTTCTGTTGGTCAACACGGAAAATTCATGTGACCAACTTGAACCTTTTGCGAAATGCAAAATGCATGCAAAAATTCCTATTCGTCCAGATTTGGAAAGGACTGTATTTTGAACGTGAAAATTTGCAGACCAATGTTAAATGGCCACACCTTGTGGCTGCGTAATGTTTTTCAGTCCCATAATGCAGAATTCATATATTTCAGTCAATATAAAAAAGATAAATCTAATTGAAAATTAATTATTTTAGAGACATGTTTGAGGTGTTATTCCAGTCAGGATGCACAGCCCACAATAAAGGTTTGGGCAAAATCCAGTCATTCCAGTAGGAATCAACTGAGAATATCCCTTGAGGTTAAAAAAAATTCCCCATCCAGATTTCACAGTGGGTTCAGCTGATCATGCAAATTCACCACATTCAACAGAGATCTGCGTGGTTTGAAAGCATTTTCTATGTGAACTGTGCTTCACACGTCGCTACACCAGTGACAAGAGACAATGGACCTTTTTTACCCATACTGTGACCACCACCAAAACCCTGTGTTTGTATATTTTTCTCTTCAGTCTATTATTGAAGTTCATGGACACCTTCATTAGGTGTTGATGATGAACTGTTCGTCAAAGCTTATGCAGTTGAACCACAAGCATCAACCCTAAATTTAACAAGCATCACATCACCCCTCATGACGGCGGATAATTCCACTCGAACACAGAGCGATTGCGCTTGTATCCGCTCGTCTCCCTCTCTCTCCTTCCCTGGCTTGGGTTTGCTGTTTTCTCGTTGTCATGAAACGGTGAAATCTCCTTACTGTGTTGCCGGGGCTGATCCAGCTCGAGCTGCGTAATCTCCTTGTAATGGAGTGTGAATACTGCCGGCCGATAAATCAGCACCTCATCAGCGGCCTTTATTAAATATAGACACCGACCGACAGGCCTTAGTATATTCAATTTAACCATTGACGGGCTTCAGCACCACCGATCATGATGGATGGGGCAATCAAAGCCCGGATCCGACCCCGACGCCACCCATGAGTGAGGGGCATCTGCTGCAGAGGACAGAGTCTTGCTGGTTGACTACTGTAGTTGCCCAGGAAAGTAGTCACCTACTCAGCCACATGCCATCAGCGGCCCGCCATGTGCTGACCACAAGTGTTTGGGCATTGAAGATGTTGAAGAAGAGTTGCTGGTGAAGACTATAATGTAATATCAAACAAAATGCAGTTTGTTACAGGAGTTTAAAACAGCTTCCAAAGTGAACATTTCTTAAGAGTTTGCTCCAGCTGGTAAACACCTTCGAACAATCATTGGTCCAAGGTGATTACAAGCAAAATCAAACAACAAACTGGTGTGATGTCTTCTCAATCAAAATCAGACCAAAACAAAGTTAATTTCGAGTTTGTTTCAAGAGTTGGAAACAGCCCTGTTGAAATAAAAAAAAAAAAAAACAGCATATACTAGTTAGGTATGTTTTGACGCATGGCTGCTGGTTTGACCTGGTTTAAGATGATCCTGAGCTAGTTATAAGATGGTTATGAGCTGGATCTAGTTGCTGAGGAGGAGCTTAAACCAGCTCATGACCAACTAAGGACCAGCTTAAACCAGCTCAAACCAGCAGCCATGCTTCAAAAGATACATGCATATGCTTTTTTTTTTTTTTTTTTTTTTTAAAAAAACAGGGAGCTTACTCTGGCTTTTAAACAGGAGTTTAATACAACTGGCCAAGGTGAACTTTCCAGAAAAGTTTGCTCCGGCTGATAAACATATTCAAACTGCCATTGTTCCAAGCCAATTGCAAGATTCAGTGTGACATTTTCTCTATTAAAATCAGGTCAAACAGAAGTTAATTTCAAGTTTGTTTTACGAGTTTGAAACAGCTTACTCCAGCTGTTAAAAAACTTTCAAACTGCAATTGGTCCAAGGTGATTACAAGTGAAATCAAGAAAAGAACAGGTGTGACTTTCAATCAGACCAAACAGAAGTTTGTTTTTGCAGTTTAAAACAACTTGCCAAAACAAACTTTCTGGAAAAGATTACTCCGGCTGGGAAACACCATTGAACTATCAGTGGTCCAAGGTAATTACAAATGAATTGGAGAACGAACTGGTGTGACGTCTGCTCTGTGAAAATCAGGCCAAACAGAAGTTCATTTCGAGTTTCAAAAGTTTGAAACAGCTCGCTTCATCTGGTACACTATCATTTGTCTGAGGCGATTACAAGCAAAATCAAAGAACAAAATGACTTCATTTCTATAAAAAAACAGGCCAAACCAAAGTTCATTTCTATTTCAGGCTGGTAAACAGCTTCGGTTTAAGACAAAAACATATATCAACATGATATTTCAAACTTCCTTTTAACCCTAAGCAAGAAATGAAAAACCCTAACCCTAACTCATCTTTGGCGTGAGTATATAGATGCCTTAAAGGAACACTCCACTTTTTTTGCTAATAGCTTAGCATAGATCATTGAATCAAATTAGACCGTTGGCATCTCGCTCGATGCTAACGGTCTAATCTGATTCAATGATCTATGCTAAGCTATTAGCAAAAAAAGTGGAGTGTTCCTTTAAACTTCAATCATAGATGTGTTGTAAAATAAGACAAAAATAATTGGCAATGTACTATTATAGACATATATCTATGTGTGCATATTAATCTACCTTATTATAATCTTTGCAGTATGCTAATGTCAAACTCTCTGGAGTTTGTGCCTTGGTATAATCAGTCACTTCTGAGTTTTTATTCCAGTTAGGATGCACAGCCCACAATAAAGGTGCAGGCAAAATCCAGCCATTTCACTAGGAAGCAATTGGGAAATGCACACGATGGTGAAAAATTTCCTCACGCAGATTTTGCAACGGGTTCAGCTGATCACACGAATTCGCTACATTCACCAACAGAGATCTGCTTGGTTTGAAAACTCTGCCTGGTAAACACTTCTAGCTACCACTGGACCAGTATTTACGATTTCCTTTCAACCCTAAGCAGAACAAAAAAAAAGAACTTTGCTGTGAATATATAAGGGCTTTAGTTGAACTCCAATCATGGATGTCCTGTTCAAGTGCTGTGTAGTTTATTTATAATGCACTTCTGAAATGTGACTTTCGCTTTCACAAATTTCCATTCCGTTAATTTATCCGTTACAGGTTATTATCCAAAGCTAAAGACACACAGAAGTCACGGCGAGTCAATCCCTTGAGGAAGCTGTTTTGCAGGGTCAGGTCCGTCAATACTACACGGCTACTCATTAACCACAGAATCTGTTTAGCAGTGGAAATAAATGATGTGTAATTACGTGACTGATTAAACCTCGTTTCTGGCCCGTCATCAAGCTGAGCGGCTCATGTCAGGCCCAGCGGTGTCTCTGGGGATGAGTACGCAGTGGTGCGGGCCGGTCAGAAGGTCAGGGAAAGCAGATTAAGACAAGGGTATTACTGTATTTAACAGAACAAAACGTCATATCGTTCATGCTCCACTGACCAAATGATCTCTAGCCCTATGCTGGCTTCTGATGGGCCGCTTATCGTTAGTAAAGTACAGATAGATCTTAATTTAAAGTCAACATGAAACGGCACTCAGAAGCCATTGTACTTCCGTAAAGAACAACACAGGCTCATTGGAAAAAACGTGCCTCGCCCTTCATTTCTTTGAAACTCCAAAAAACGCACCTATGCATACAATTCCCAGCAGTTTCCAGTTGAAATGAACACTAGTGGCAGTAAAACACCAACATCTTTTATTCCTTTTCACACAAATTATGATTAAAGGGGCAGATTATCCATTAATAAAGGCTTATTTTTGCAAGGTTCCTTGCGCAATCAAGAGTTTCTGTGTTTTCATCACATAACCAGCCTCATATCTATGGCTTTTCTGACGTAGTAAACTTGCTTGTTAACTCACCTGGTACGGCATTGCACTTGTGATGCAAGTCACGATACGCGTCACAATAAAAGAGCTGAAAGACTTGAGCAGCCCAGCTAACAGGGAATGTTCTCAGCACTTTAGCTAATGTTCTGGCAAGGTTCTCTCAAAGTTATGAACAAACATTTAGTAACATTCTAGTAACGTTAAAAGAACATTTGCTGACAGCTGACAGCTTTTTTAATTATTATTATTCATATATTGTTTATGGAATGTTTTGTTCTTTTTTCTGAAACATTTTAGTTGGACATTTGTCTAACATTTTTTAAATGTAAACAAGTACTTGTTTCAGAATGTTTGGAGAACATTCAAACGTACTGTTTCCATAATGTTTCAAAAATTATAAAATGGAATGTTCCCTTAACGTTGACACATAACCAAGAAATTTTTAAGAAATTATTTTAAAAAGTTTTTAAAACATGAAAAAAAATGGTTTTAAACTTTCAGAAAACATATAGAAACTTCATGATTTCTAGTTTTCATGATTTAATTAGAACTTTGACAAAACGTTCTTAAAACGTAAAAAATGGCATGGCCACTTCATGTGTTTTTGTCTATTGGTTGCTTTTGTTAACATTATCATAATTCAGATAGGTGGTACATCATTTCCAAATGTTAAACCTTAACCTTTTAGTGCATTTTTAGTGCCATTTCACTTTAAAAGTGTCGTGAAACATGCACAAAGGAACGTAATATCATTTCACAAAAATCGCCAAAGGCACGTTTTTCCAATGGGTAATGAAATGTATCTAAAAAGTAAAAGTGCGGAGCAAGTTTTGCATTTTAAAGGAAGATTATGAAGACAAATACTTTATCTTTTAGCATAACATCACTAATGAATCATTCACAATAAGAATGATGACAAGAAATCTGATTTAATTTTGACCTCAAGGTTGCTGTATGTTTTAATATCTTTTCTGATTGCGAATGAGCAGATATGTGAAATTATTAAGATCTGATCTGATATGTGTCAAACTTTCAACATTTAACCTACTAAGAAAAGTAGTGTTTTTCTGGCTGATATGACAGTGGTCTTACAGAGATCAGGAATGACAAACACTCAGGTGGAATCCATTGCACAGCTTTTATTCGATTGTGCTCTTTGTTGTCGCTGGTGAGATGAGGTGAGACAGACGCGTGAGCTCAATGCTCATGTAAGCAGCAGCAGCGCTGCTGAAATTATTTATGGAGCAGTGTAATTTATGAGCAGACATGTATTGATTGGGTCTCTGCTGATGATGTCATGCCAAATGTAGAGGAATCACACAAACACACACATTTGTTTTCATCACAATGGAGACTGTCCACAGACTTCTGCTGTTTTTATAGCGATCATTTTGATACTCTGACCTTCACACAAACCTTTTTTACATCTTCATTATTTATTTATTAAGCCAATTCAAATACATTCTTCTCTACTTCAGCGACACATACACCAAACTTAACAGTTGTATTCCTCCCTTTTTTTTCTGAAGGCTTGTGCTGAGGGGTTTGTTCATATATAATTCACACTGATTTAACATTTTATTTCTAAAAACATGGTGAAAATGTATTTGTTTTCTGTCTGTTGACAGTGTTTTCTGATTTATGGAGTGATAAAAAATGAAATCCAAAATCCTCCCCTATATAAACCTTTAACTCTAGTATATCAGTAAAATCAAACATACATTATGAACAGATTTCTGTTCAGGAAATGCATGCACATTAGATCATATTTGATTAAATAATTTGCATATGCGACCCTGGAGCACAAAACCAGTCATAAGTTGCACAGGTATATTTGTAGCAATAACCAAAAACACATTGTATGGGTCAAAATTATTGTTTTGTTTTTTCTCTTTTATGCCAAAAATCATTAGGATATTAAGTAAAGATCAAGTTCCATGAAGGTATTTTTTTTTTTTTTTTTTTTTTTTTTACTCTAAATATTATCAAAACTTTAAAGACGATTTTCTCAATATTTAGATTTTTTTGCACCCTCAGATTTCAGATTTTTAAATAGTTGCATCTCGGCCAAATATTGTCTTATCCTAACAAATCAATGGAAAGCTTATTTATTCAGCTTTCAGATGATGTATAAAGCTCTGTTTAAAAAAAACTGAGCCCTATGACTTCTTTTGTGGTCCACGGTCACATATGTAAACATAACATTTCAAAAAAAAAAAAAAAAAAAAAAAAAAACACATTTGTCTTAATGCATTGATTAATCAGCTAGGGAAGTATGGTGAAATCTATTTAAAATTGTATTCTGTTCACCTTTGATATGTTGCCTTAATTACAACAAAGACTAAACGCCAGACCAAATGCAGCTCCTGCCAAAAAGAGGTAAAGGCACATGATTGAAGGTGTGCAGTGATATTTGTGTCTGAAATCACTGCTAATATAACGGTGATGCTGCAGGCTTCCCAGTAAAAAGTGATGCAATAATAATGTACAAACCACCCACACATGTGGATCTTTATGTGTAGTTCAAGTTTATGTACTTTGATTTCAAAAGCAATACGGGTTTCATATCTACACGTTTGTGGGTGCGGGCATTAAATGAAGTGCTTTTTTAATGGCCGGTGGGGTCGTGACTTCATCATAAATGTTCTCCTCTGAGAATAAGGTGCTCTAATCACCTTAAATTCACAGATGTCTTCCATATCCATCAAATATACTTTGGCGCGGCACGATACCTGCATAATGCAAATGTCCGAAGAATGATGTATTGTTATTTTCAGTGTCATGTCGAGTTTCATTGGAGAGGGGATGTTGATTGACAGCGAAACTCACACAAACTCCACCAACAAACCATCAGGCGAGGAGGAGGAGGAGACCACAGCCCATAAACTGACAGGGATAAATTCTCAAATATAAGCTTGTGAATACAGGCAGATTAAAACTTGTCGTTTTTTATGGTTATTTTGTTTATAAAAGGCTGCCAGAGTCATAAAAAGCCTTTTTGCGCAGGTTTCGGCTTTTGTCTACTTTCAGAATTGCTGGCTTTGATTTAGCGAGCGTGAAATATATCACGGGGAGATGGCCGAGCTCGTCTTTGTTATAGAAGATGTTTCCAGCAATGAATTTTATTGGGCTGCATAAAAACAAGCTAAAAACTGATTACATTTTTTACTAGTGCTTAAGATGGATCACAATGGCAGCTGTTTTTGCACCAAGAATTAAAACTAAGATTTCAGAAACATTTCAACAAGAGTAAATGGACATGAGAAACAACCTGTCAAAGCTGTAAATCCCATTTGAAGAGAAGAGCTTCATAAACTGTTGACATTATCAAAAATTAACAAAATAAACATTATTAAAAATGAACAAACATTAGTATATATGTCGGTGACTTAAACACCCAGAATGCAAACCTCAGAATGATAAAAGAATGAGAATGAGAATGATAATAGACAGATATTCAATAAATGTTTTACATTTGGGGTTTAAAATACAGTTAATAGTAATGTTCAGTAATATTATTGATTTAGCTGTACTGAATTATTGGATGAGAACAGCATTTGAACTGAGTAATGATAGTAACTCTGCAAGATCAGCACTGATATTAAACTGAACTGAATCAACAAATAACTGAACTGAGCTCAATAATGACACTGTTGTCTTCTGTAGAGCTGTTTCTTAATTGGTTAATTTTATAACATGCACTATTAATTTTCTGTTTATTTATGTAAAGCTGCTTTGAAAAAAAAAACTGTATTCTGTAAAGCACTATTAAAATGAATCAGAAAAACAATAATAAATCAGAATAAATTCTTTCTCCAAGTAAAATGGTTTATTAGCCTAACAATAACATTTTTTTAGCAACTTTTTAGGTTTCTTATAATATATGCATTAGAAATGTGTGTTGATCAGCATTAATTTTCAAACACAATCAGAATGTATGATCATAACAATCAGTTTTATAATGTCTACACTGAAAACATTTTTTAAAAACAATTTACATTCAGAAATTGCTAGCAAATTTCACAAATAATCAATGTAAAAATAAGTCAATGAATCAAACATGACATTTTTAAGTTGTATTTGTAGTAAAGTAGTGTTTTCTTTTAAAATAGTATAATCTGGATTCCATTCTCCATGAATAAAAAAAAGTCCCGTCTTTCCTTCTTATTTAATATCCTGTGTAACTCAGAAATATGTCACATTATACAGGTAACATGGGTTGTGTACAGTGTTTCATGTTTAGGCATCACTGCCCGGCCCTTTGTTTTGTCAAAGAAGGCTGCGATCGACATACGGCATTCATGCACAAATCAATGCGCTTTGCATATGAATCACTTCGCCGTTAACCAAATCTTGAGCCCGCGTAACTGAAGTCTTTCACATTCTGTGTAGGCTGAAGTGTTTCTTTTTGGAAATGATGTCTAATGCCACACGTTTGACTACGTATGGAGCGTGTCTGCGCTGACCTGATCTCCGACGGCTCCCGTTCATCCCGCCACCTCCATTCCGAGGCCCTTATTGATCCCTCTTCACATTGTCAGGGCCCCGCGGTCCTGATCGCAATCTCTTAATTAATGTATCCTCCAGCACGCCCGGCCGCTGTTCGCCCACCTGATAAAGGAAATTAAACACTCAGCTTCCCCTTTTTGCCTCTTTCTTATTTTCCTCGGGCTCTTTCTGTCTGTCGGCCCACAAACACTCCAAAGTGTCAGCCGGCGGCAGATAGACATCGCCCGCTCATCTCTGCCTCAATGCCGGCATTCATATGAAAGTTTGGGGTCAGGTGTGGCGGGGTGAGTCGATCAATACTGTAATCTATCGGCTCTTTAATGGCGAGCGGGGCAGATAGCGCTGCTTTAGTCCACTTGTAAAGCAATCATTTTAATCATCGCAGCGCTGGGAGCTCGACGCGAGTGATGTGCAAACGAGGTCGTGGAGATGCACTGCACACATTATTGACAGCTGTCAGAGGAAACACATAATGATAATGCCCTTATCCTGTTTTTATTCTAGTATTTTTGTATTAAACACAGTATTGTGTGTGTGTACTGTATATTGCCTTTATTCAGTAAACTGAGTACAGAACGTTTGATGAATAAAGAACGTCTCGTCTCTTGCTCAGGTTTCTCCAGCCTGTCTCTTGGAGATCAGATGAGTCTACTGCAGAGCGCATGGATGGAGATCCTGATCCTCAGCATCGTGTTCCGCTCGCTGCCCTACGAGGACGAGCTGGTGTACGCGGAGGACTACGTGATGGACGAGGAGCACTCGCGGCTCACGGGACTGCTGGACCTCTACGTGTCCATCCTACAGCTCGTGCGCAAGTACAAGAAACTCAAGGTGGAGAAAGAGGAGTTCGTCACGCTGAAGGCCATCGCACTCGCCAACTCAGGTATCAGCAGCTTTATATCAGTTTATTTATTTGTTTGACATTAATATTTTTACTGCATTTATACATACACTGGCATTCAATTGTTTGGGGTCAGTAAGTTTGTTTTTGTTTTTTGTTTTTTAAAGAAATTATTACTTGTATTCATCAAAGACACATTAAATTGATTAAAAGTGACATCAAAGACATTTATAATGTTACAAAAGATTTCTGTTTTGAAACAAATGCTGTTCTTTTGAACTTTTTATTCATCTGTGAATCCTAAAAAAATAAAGATCCTAAATGTTCATGTCTTTCTTTCTTCAGCTGTGAAGAAATTATGTTTTTTAAGGAAAACATTTCAGGATTTTTCTCCATATAATGGACTGATATGGTGCCCCGAGTTTAAACTTCCAAAATGCAGATTAAATGCGGCTTCAAACGATCCCAAATGCGGTTGTAAATGATCCCAGCTGAGGAAGAAGGGTCTTATCTAGCGAAACGATCGTTTATTTTCATAAAAATAATACAATTTATATACTTTTTAATGTCAAACACTCATCTTGTCTTGCTCTGCCTGGACTGTTTTTGTTCCGGTTCGTGTCAGTTAGGGTGTGTCGAAAAACTCCCATCTCATGTTCTCCCTCAACTTCGTCCTATATCACTGTTTTACCTTTTTTGTTAAGGGTGTTTGATCTCCTTTGCATGTTCCTTTTGCAAAGACTGGGTCGGTACTTCTGCAGTGATTATAGGATGATTTTGAAATGATTTTTGAAGTTGAGGGAGAAAATACGATTGGAGTTTTTTGACAGACCCTAACTGTCTTGAGCCAGAATACACAGAGTTCAGGGAGAGCAAGACAAGACGAGCATTTGAGATTAAAAAGTATTTATATATTAGTATTTTGATTAAAATAAGCAATCGTTTCGCTAGATAAGACCCTTCTTCCTCAGCTGGGATCATTTACAACCACATTTGGGATCGTTTGAAGCTGCATTTAAACTGCATTTTGGAAGTTCAAACTCGGGGCACCATATCAGTCCATTATACGGAGAAAAATCCTGAAATGTTTTCTTCAAAAAACACAATGTCTTTATGGCTGAAGAAAGAAAGACATGAACATCTTGGATGACAAGGGGGTGAGTGCATTATCTGTGAATTATTGTTCTGGAAGTGGACTTCTCCTTTAATGCACTGCGATTTAACATGAACAAACAATGAACGACAGTATTTTTATTAACTAACATTAACAAAGATGAATAAATACTGTAATAAATGTATTGTTCATTGTTCGTTCATGTTAGTTAATACATTAATGTTAACAAATGACACCTTATTATAAAGTATTCTGCTTGTTCCTCTCATTCACATTTCACTGTTGGGCAAGAAATGCACAGAAAATCAATTAACCTATACATTAAATCTCAAAAATATGTGATAAATATTAATATCAAAAGTATTAAATAAATGTTCAAGGACAATCTCCGTGTTATCGGTTTTCACATTTACAGTACAGCTCCATACAGCAGAATTGCAGTGAATCTCAATTTACAGTGGCTGTTTTTATTAAAATCATATTTTGCTTAAAGTATACAAAGCAAAAACAAAAAAACTGTAATGTTTTAATTGTTTTTGTTATTCTACTCTGTTATGTCACATTGCATCAATTCAAAATCTGAAACACTTCAGAAAGGAGCTGCAAAGACTGACCCGCCTGACTCGTACAGTATACACACTTTCTGACTGTATGCTCTATTACATTACATTTAATCATTCAGTCATTTAGCAGACGCTTTTATCCAAAGCTACTTACAAAATAGGACAATGGAAGCAATCAAAATCAACAAAAGAGCAATGATATGTAAGTGCAGTGATAAGTCCCAGTGAGCCTAATGCAGTACACGTAGCAAGGGTTTTTTTTAATTATTATTATATAATAAAAAAAAGAAAACAGACAGAATAGAAAAATAATAGAGCACACTAGTGTTAGAGGCTTTTTTTAAATAGGTAAATACAAAAAGAATAGATAAACAGATGGAACAAAAAAAGAATAGAGATGCTAATGAGATTTTTTTTTAAGAAAAGCAGTTGGTAAATGAATAGAGTGCACGTCTAAAAGGGTCAAGGTTTTGTTTTTGTTTTTCGAAATGGAATTAGAACAGAGTGCTATAGTTAGCGGGTCAAATAAAGATGGAAGAGATGTGTTTTTAGTCGATTCTTGAAGATGGCTAAGGACTATATATATTCGATACAGGACTATTATGTTCGAGCACACTCGCACATGCGTGCCTGTTTGCGGTCACATGAGTCCTGTGGACGGATACAGCCCATGTAAAGATGAAGGGAGCGGAAACGAGAGCGTGAGAGACCGTTGAGCTTTTAATTGAATGGCTTCCGTGCGTCCGCGCTCCCCGCTTCTCTCTCTATCTCCATAACGGTAGCCACGGGGCCCGGAGCCGCCGCCACAGATAAATTTAGCATTTCATTAGGAACACCAGGGCTGTCAATAAAATGTGTTAAGTCGAATGGAATGAGTATCAGCGAGCGATGGCCCTCGTCTGTTCGGGGGAGAAGACACAGGGCCGTATCGACAGCTGGCTTTTCAGAAGGCAGGCCCCGTCCCCGCCTGATCAATGCGGCCCGCGCTCCGCCTCGTTTTATTCTGCCGTCTCGTCCGCTGTCTCTCTTTGTCTGGCTGAAAAATGAAAATGCTGATGGTGGCCTTTGGCGCGTGCCGGATGACAGGCGCGCTGCAGAGAGGTGCGACGGGAGGGAGAGAGAGAGAGACGCGCTCTGTCCGATGGCTCTCGCGGGACTGCCGCTGTCTGACAGCTGTGAAAATTCATAGCCATTGATTTTGTAATTAGCAGTTTATCAATCGTATCGACAGGCTCTTTCTGATGGATTGCAAGGAAATTGTTTCTTCAGACGTGTTTTTTTAACCTCCACCTCACACACACACACACACACACATCCAGGTCTTCGGTCTGTCTCTCTGCAGCACACTGAAAAACGTGATTCTTCCTCAGTTTTTTTGTTTTGTTTTCCAGTACAAATATCAAAATCTTAAATTAAGATACTTTCACTTGAGAAGCAAAGTGACAAGATGTTAAGTCTTATTAACGGGGAAAAAAAAAATTAAATTAAGTTACACTTAAAGCAAGAAAAAATAGAGTCAGAAAAATATTCTTGAATTAGGTTTGTCTGACCTTTTTGGTTGATGTTGTTGTTGTTTTGTGTGTGTGTGTGTGTGTGTGTGTGCGTGTGTGTGTGTGTGTGCGTGTTTTGCATTGTTTTTGTTAGATTTTTTGGTTTGTTTGTTTGTTTGTTTGTTTTTTCCAGTTAGCAAGACAATATCTTAAGACATTGTGCATCTCAAGTAAATGTATCTTGATTTAAAAATGTTTATACTGCAAAACAACACAATAACACTAAATACGTTTTTTTTTTTTTTTGTGCTTTATTGATTATTGACATGATAAATAAAATGCATCCTCTAGACAGTATTATGGATCATATAAAACACGAACAAGTTAATACTTTTTTAAAATCACTATTTCTATACACTATTTTTCAAAAGTTTGGGATCAAGATTTTGGGTAAGATTTTCAAAATGTTTTTGGAAGAATTTTTTTCTGCTCACCAAGGCTGCATTTATTTGATCAAAAAAAACAAAACAAAAAAAAAAAAAAACAGTAATATTGTGAAATAATATTACAATTTAAAATAGCTGTTTTCTATGTGAATATCTGTTAAAATGTAATTGATTGCTGCGATCAAAGCTGAATTTTCAGCATCATTACTCCAGTCTTTAGTCTCACATGATCCTTCAGAAATCATTCTAATATGATGATTTGCTGCCCAATATATATTTTTTTTTTTCTGGAAACTGTGATGCATGTTATTTTTCAGGATTCACAGATGAATAGAGAATTCAGAAGAACAGCATTTATTTGAAATAGAAATCTGTTGTAACATTATAAATGTCCTTACTGTCACCATAATTCTGGTGACCTCAAAACTATTGAACAGTAGTTTATGATTGTATTGTATTGTATTGTATCATTTCATTTTATTGTGATTAAGGTGATTTATTTTTAAAAAATATATATATAAAAAAAACTATATGATTAATATAATTACAAAGAAACAGCACAAACAATTACAAATAATTATAAAGAAATGGCACTTCAGCTGTGTGGGTGATTGTTGAATTTTCAGTACGTGTACTCAGCATGTGCGATGTTTGTTGTTCTGGTGGCAGACTCCATGCACATAGAGGACGTGGAGTCGGTTCAGAAGCTCCAGGACGCCCTTCACGAAGCGCTGCAGGACTACGAGAGCTGTCAGCACGCAGAAGACCCTCGACGGGCGGGAAAGCTGCTCATGACGCTGCCGCTGCTCCGGCAGACGGCCACCAAGGCCATCCAGCACTTCTACAGTATCAAGATGCAGGGCAAGGTGCCCATGCACAAACTCTTCCTGGAAATGCTGGAGGCCAAGGTCTGATTGGCCGCTCGTCGCGTGACATCATCGAGGCCACGGCGAGCGGTGCGTGGCAGAGACTGCGGAGGACGGACGCTCCTCCTCCGACGGACGCACGGGCTGCGGGACGCTCGTCTCTCGTCTGCCCGAGACGTTTTTAAAGACCTGAGAAAGAGAAAAAAAAAATTAAATAACTTGGTTTAAAGCATAAATATAAATGGAAAAATAATTTAAAAATCTATAACAAATACTATGTACTTGTACAGTAATGCTTTTTGTTCTCGATCTGTGCTTATATATGATGGAAGAAACTGTAAGTCATTTCAGAGTGAGTAGTCATTTTTCGTTCCGCTAACCCTCCGTACGTGTCGCCGACAACCTCGGCGCGGACGACGCCAGGACACCTTGAGGACTTGTAAATATTCATGGCGGCGAGCCGCAGGATTTGGCCGAGGCTGGACGTGGAAGCTGCCGCCGGTTCTTCCCTAAATGTGAACTTGCTGACGTCCTTGAAAATACCTCTTCTTGAATCCCGGCTGGGCGGACGGCGTTCGTGACACGCTCATCCGGGATCTCAGTCATCTTACTCCAGTAACTCAGCAATAAATCGAGCCGACAGCGAGAGGACGAGGAGCGCCCACCTCTTGTGTTGCACTGTACTGCTTTTTTAAACTACTTGTTATTGTTGTCGTTGATGTTTTGGCCTAAGTGTAGTTGGTGGGTGGAGGGGACGAGCTTTCAAAGGATTTACGACGTGTGGCAGAAGTCCAGGACGCTCCGTGTTCAAACAATCAGATGCCCATATGTCAAACGGCCTATTTTGGGCTTGTTAAGCCACCGGCGGAGGAAACGAGGTGCCCGTCATCATCTGCTCGGACCCTGCCAGGACTTTTATAGCCATGTATCCGAATGAAGGTGGGCGGCAGGTGCGGGTCTTTATCACCAGCTTTATTTTTAGGTCTTGGAAGACGACAGCAGATTGAACAGGAGGGGTGTTTGACCTCATGTTGACACAATAGCGTCGCTGCGAAAACGGCCTTCGAACTCGCCGTCCCTATAAACAGCTTATTACCCCTAGATCCGCTTGACTGCGGACCGCCGTGCGCCCGTTAGTCCGAGATATCAATTAGGAATGTCCCGCGCCCGACACGCATTAGCTCTGAAAACGGCAGCAGTGTCAACGAGTGGACCGGGACGTCGGCGTTCGCTACTGATGTCATTTACTTGAAGTTAACTGTGGCGCTGTCGGGGTTCGATGCCGTGACTGAAGGACCTGAGGGTTGGATTGTGTCCTGGGGTGCGTTTCCCAAAAGCAACTGCGGTCGTTGCCAACATAGTTTAGCGATTCTGTGTTTTCCAAACCCAAACATTGTGTGGCTGGAAGTACAACTTTTGACCTGCGGTTAGAAGCGTCTTCTTGAAATGATGTGGACTTAATAGATCATGCTCAATTTGCACATTAAGCAAGAAAACATACATTCTAACACAATGGAGTGCTGCAGCTGTGATGTCAAAGACTTTTGGATTTTCCAATAGGTTTTTATCATGGGGTTTCTCCAATTAGTGAATAAAATAAGGTCTGTGGTAAACATAACTTGACAATACTTGGACTTTTTGTTGCATAACGTAAACTGCACACACATACCCTCAAATGTTCTTAAGTAGTTACTTATTATAAGATTTTTTTAAATAAATATAACTGCTTCAAAATTCACATTTTTAGTCTGTGTGTGTGTAATTTACAATGTAGACTAAAACATCCAAGTATTGTCAATTAATATTTAGCACAAACCTTGTTTTACTCATAAACTGAAAAAAATCCATAAGAAAATCTGGAGGGAACTGGTGGAGAATTAGTCTTCTGGGTTTTTACGTCACAGCTGTAGCACATTTCAATCAATCTATTTTGGTATGTCAACAATCAGCGCCATTTTTGAAGATTTTTTTTGCATGTGCGTAAAAGTGTAAGCGAACCCCAGAGTGTGACATAAGAGGAACAAACATCAAATAAATCAAACCATTCAGTTTAAACCAATTGCATACCGCATATTAATGTGATTTTTCAAAATTAATGGTATTCTGTTGTCCGTGTAAATTAACTATAATAATCTGACAGTAAAGGTGTGGTCACAAATAAAGAAATTAGCAAAAAAAGATCCTTTGTCAATAGCTTGGATATGAGTAAAGCACTTTCAAACCAAGCAGCTTTGTGTTGCACAGTGAATTTGTGTCAGCAACTTGAAGTCCACAATCAATGCGGTTGTGCAAAACTCTCGATCAGTGTTCATTTCATTGCCAAATAATTTTTCGCCAAAAACATCGTTTTCCAACGAAAACAAGACGATAACGAAACAAAAACTCGTTTTGCATGGCAAAAACTGATGAAAATCTACAGACATTTTGGTCAACAAATAAAAATGAGACAAAAATGTTAGGGAGCAATGATTTGGGAAGAGAATCATTCAGAACGAATCTGCTGCGTGGTTTAGGAGGTTAGATGTGTACATTTGAACTGTATCATGGCCTATAGATCTATCCGGCGAGACATAAGCTAGCATTCGTTGGCTGCACGTCTAATAAATCATTCAAAAATATCAATATCTGGGATTAAGAGAAGAGCAGACATATAGATAAATTTGACAACGCAAAAGAGAACTCAATTCGGTCCAGTTTTCTGAGCGCAGACACCCAAGCAGCGCCTCTCACACAGCACACAGGTACTCTTTCACTTTGCATGAGTGCAGAAATACACACAAAATGATGTTGAATTGTCCGTTTTAATGAGTATTCACCTAACTTATTTACGTTGTATGTGGACGTAAACAGTTGAGAGAATTTCGGACACGTATCAGTACATTGCATGCATGTGTTCGGTTTTAAAGGGACAGCAGCCTAATTTAGTTGCTGTTGCCTGTGGCACTGATGTTAAGCAACAAAAGTAATACAGAAAATCACTCACTGCTCTTGACTGAATCACTTTAATAGCCCTAATAAAGATTAATTTAAATGTATTCATATAAATAAATATGTCTGCTTGAAAGAATGAAGAATGAAGTTGTTATAAAGAATGCAAAACGAGCTTATATAACCACTGGTATTTCGCTGAAAAGAAGACCATGTTCTTGTTTCTAAATGAGACGTGGTTTTGTTTGATTTAACTGTCACAGCAGTTAAATCTGTGTCTATCATGATAAAATTTTAATATCAAACCTATCCAATGAGTTTGGTAATTTTAGAGAAATGCTTAATAAATGCATTTACATTGTAAATAAACCCATTAGATTTTAGCCGACTAAATCCACTGTAGATTTAGTCAACTAAAATCTTATGCTGTTGAGTCGACTAAAACTAAAACAGTTCAGATGACTAAAATATGACTAAAACTAAATGGCATTTCAGTCAAAAGACTATGACTAAGACTATATCAAAATTTGCCGTCAAAATTAACAGTGCTCTCGATAACCCAGATTCCTATTGGATTGACTGGATTTCACCTGCAAAATTTCGCTGAGCGTCATTAAATGTGACCACACCTTATTTGCAATCTTGAATTGATTTATTAGCAGTCGTTATTACTCTTCCACCTGCATGTGACATCATTAACAACAGGCCTATATTGTTATCAATGACAGAAGTGCAGCAATGTTACTACTGCTTCGGGAAACAACTGCGACTAGTTCGTTGCACTGTACTATGGCGAGTTACACCGTCATACTGGAAACACACCCCAGGTCAAATCTCTCTCTGCATTACCAAGGTCTCTCATTTGCTTCCTAATGGAGAGACTCTTCCCAGAAAACTTGAACCCGCCACAGTCTCGACCCGACCAGACAAGACAGCGAGAGACAAGATAATACAGGGATTCATTTTATATGCAGCGCAACAGTGTGGATTCACATTAGGGATCAATTCTGACCGAAACCATGCCAAAGCAGCGCTCATCTGAATGACACGAAGGCTTCAAACTACAGCACGCAAACACGAATTCACACGTCACTGAGTTCTGGAATACGCTAGAACGCGACTCATAACGCAACGCAACAGCTCCACAATCTGTTAGTCCTGCACTTGAGATGGACGTACGGTAATGAACATATATGCAACATTCACGTAGCTACCTCATCATTCATCCCCGTCTGGACAGATCCTGTAAATACTCCTCCGTTTCGTAGTGCCCTTTATTTAGCCTGTTGTCAGGAAGCGGTTCAGTGGACAGTAACACAACATCTTGGTTAGCTTCATGTAAACCACACTAACCACCAAAGCACACTACATTCTTACCACGTCCTGTTCGGTGCACAGATTTAGGTGCTTTTTTTCTACTTTTTTGACAATGGGACACTTGGTCACATTCATCATCTACCCAAAAACATGTTAATGTGTGAGAGGCGTGAACGTTGATTCGTGCCTCTCCGTTCGCTGAAGAATCGCTGTTTAGGGAGGAAAAGATGCATATCTGTAAATGTTGTCATTTATTTATTTGCTTCTAACGCAGCATGTCGGGCTCAGAATTGGTCCCTCAATGTTCAAAATGACGAAGGCTTTTGTGTTTCTCCTCAAGATATTCATTGTGTATATTATATCACTTTGGCCACGCTGTACTGTACAATAATATTGTTCATTTAACAAACACCTGTGTCACTTTCTTTTTTATGTCAAAAATGAAAAAGTAACAAAGACGTACTCTCAAAGTGCTGTTAGACTTCTCTTCATTTCCTCTCGCAAACATACTGACAGTCAATAGCTTGTGCGTATATAACACACATTCATAATGTGAAATGTTGAAAATTACCAGACATTTGTCATTAATTATGGAGGTCATTTCAGGTAAGATCTCAATATTGCTCAACATATCAATATTAGGTAACACTTTGCTTTAAAGACCCATTCTCACCATTAACTAGCATGCATATTACTAGCATATTGTCTGTTTTTTAGTACTTATAAAGCACATATTAATGCCTTATTTTGCATGTCCATATTTTAAAACCCCTATTCTGACCCCATATCTAAACTTAACAACTACCTTACTAACTATACACACACACACACACACACACACACACACACACATATTACTTTAATAATTACAGTTTTTAAATTTATTGATTTATTGAATTAATAATTTAGATTGCTTTTATCCATAGTGATTTACATTGCATTCAAAGTACACATTTTATGAGTCCATGCATTCCTGGGGAAACTAACTTATGATTGACTGCTCTACTGTTTGATCTCCGGGAATGCTGTAAATAATGATTTTAATCAATGGAATGAATATTTACACTGACGATGACACATAAATCTGCACATGAGTCTGTAGATGCGAGCTAAAGCCATGTGCTGGATTCATGTGTGCGTTACTGTCCGCTCTGCGACTGTGGTCAGTGGAGCCGGATGACGATGACCTTTATCTGCTCTGCTGAAGTCTCTCAGACGGAGCGTGGCTCTGTAATGTAGTAACATGTAAGTGCTGTAGGACGTCCTCAGAGACGCCGGACGGCCCGCAGAGCCCCAGAGACAGCAGAGCAAACAGCCCAGAACTGACATGTGCTGTGTAGCAAAAACACACCGCAGACCTGCTGCAGATAAAAACCTGCTAATCTGCTGTAGTGTGTCAGACACAGCCACTGTTTCATTGTCTTCTGCACTCCACCTTCGAGTCTACTGTAGAGTGATTACTGTATGTGGGATTAATGGACATGTGCTATTAATCCATTTAAAGTATATGGCATGCTATGTGATATTGCATATATATAATATACCATATAATATACATATCAGTTCAGTTTAACTCAGGGTCCATTATTAGACATACAACATTAAAACAGGCTAAACACAATAAAAAGCAAAAATCTGTATTTATATGCAGTATGCAATATATGTTATGTCATTATATTTATGTTTTTGCTATATCTCAGACGTAAACAGTGTTACTGTACACTGTGGAACAAAGAGCATCTGTCCTTTTTCAAACAAGAATTATCAGTCACTGCTGTTTAAAGAGGGGTTCCTGAAATAAAGATCAAGGTTATTTTCGTTAAGATTTTAGAGAAAATATAGTGCCTTGCATACCCAAATAATTCACAGGTGCATTTGGATAAAAGTCTAATATAAATTTGAAAAAATGTATAAGTCCTGCGCACTACTCAAACTCACATCATTATGAAATTTTATTAGCAACATTTCAGTCAATCAACTTTCCTCAGGTTTACATAACTCAAACATAAAAAGAAAGTCAAATACTGTTTAATACAAATATTCAAAATGAAGCACAAACATAATTCTACATCCAAATGAACAATAATATAAAACCACTAACAATTAATATGAATATTTCAGCCTTTCTAGACAAAAAAAAAAAATAAAACTGTGATATTTGCTTCTGTAGAGACTCTAGAAGTATGTGTGATTTCGCCTGAATCTTTAAATCTTTCCAGTGAAGATCTGAACTATAAACCTTAAAAGACATCCACCAACTACACGATCTTCACAATAATAGCAATAAGGGTGAAGCAGAGTGCCTAAAACCCCCTTAGCTGTTATAAATTCACTATAAATCGCAGCTTTACGTGGCTTATTGCTTCTATAAAATGGTTATTCCATATACGTAGTAAGGTTTCACAAAATAAAACTGAGCAAATAGAGTGTAATGACAAACAATGTAGTTCCTCAGAAACAGTTGTGGTTGTGACAAAGTAGTTGCCGAGCAACACACAGACGTAAACAAAGGTGTTTGTTTGTAGAGTAATTTACAACGGCTTAGAATGTGGCTCAACCAATCAGAATCAATGACTGGAACTATCTGTTTTATAAATTGATTTTTATAATAGTTCTCTAAAGCACTATTTAATAATAATAATATGTTTTTCTACACATTTCCTGTGCTGTGTATTTTTATGCTTAGACTATCAAAATGTTATTCCTAGAACGTACTAACATCAAACTCCACTGAAATTACATTTCAGTTAGGATGTTTCTTTATACTAAGATTTGAAACTGAATCTCAGTGAATCTCAACACAATTAACTACAGCATTAGCATCTATTGTTGGAAATATAATGTTATCAGGATGAATATTTGGATATTGACCCAGGCTGTTGGCTGTAGTCAAAGCGTCCGTCCCCCCCCCCCCCCCAGCATGCCGTTGCATCACGCTGACGGTGTGTTTGGTGGATTTGCATTCATCAAAGTGTGAATCCCCATCAGTACGTGTTCAAGGCCTCGTATCCGTCCTAACACATCTCCATTACTCTCAGAGCCGATGGCCGATGGAAGAGCCGCGTGTCGGCATGAGCGATTGGCTTTGAACTGAGCTGCAGTTTACACTTCGCATAAAGTAAGAGCTAAAATTACACTCAGGACTGAAGCGGAGTGTGCAGAAATCCCATGAGAGACGCAGCTTCAGAAATAAAATAAAAAAGGTTTGGTCTTTCAACAGGCTTCTCCTGGTCCAGCGAGTTTCTCATCGCTCTCCAGCTCTGTTTCTGCTTGTTGAATAAACGATGCAGGTGTTTAACACTTTCCAGCTGCATTCTTATTTAAAAAGAGATATTTTACTTGAGAAATTAATCAGAAAACTTCATCTGGTGATGATTTTTGAGCAGGATCTCTCAACCGACAGGTTCACGGTGTATTTCGTGTCTTGAATTTTATTTAGAATTTACAAGAACCCAAATAACAGCTTTACAATTTATTTATTCATGATTAAATTACATGTTTGTTTATTCGATTTTTAAGAACTATAAGATATATGTTTAAAAAACAACTATAAAATGTTGCTTACTGCCTGCCCCTTAAAGGTCTTGACTTTCTTTGCTGTATACAACAATGAAAATAATACAATATTATTACTTATCTAACTTTAATTAGTAGTTACCATTTACAATTAGTCATCTCACATTCATCTTATTTTGTCTAATGAATGGTCAGTTTAGTTTTGATGTCTGTTTAATGTTTATTGTTTTAGCCCAGCTAACAAAAATATGTTAAGAATGTTTTGCCTACTTTTCCCCATTAAAATCTAGTTTCTGGGTTATGTGAACGTTACATGAACATTCCACTGTATCATTTTGCACACATTGTGGGAATGTTACTTTTGAATGTTCTGAAACAAGTAGTACATTTAAACACGTTAGAAGAATGTACAACTATAATGTTTCAGAAAAAAATAACAATATATCATTTTTGTGATAACATTTTCAGAACATTTTTAGAGACCAGCTAACTTTGAGTGAAGATTCTAATAATGCTTCTGAAAGAACATTTGTTCATAACTTTGAGAGAACTTCTCTTGTCTGAGAATCTTTACTGTTATATGTGAGGTTTTTACCTCAACATTTTGATAACAGGGCTGAAAAAAAAAAGAAAAAATTGCAAACCTCATTTTAGATAAAGGACTAAAATGACTAATGTTTTTTTGTTAGAAACACCTCATTTCAACACTTCATCAGCTCATTTCACTGACCATCTATTTTGTGACCCATTTTTGGAAATAAAGTGACTGAACTAAATGGTTAGTGGGTCATGGGAGTGAGCGGCCGTGAGCACACTGATGGTGTGTTTTAGTGAAGGTGCATGTGTTGTGCTGGAGCAGAAATGGGCAGGACTGCATGGGATGGATTCGACCTTTTCTGCATGTCAACCAAAGGTTAGAAATCTCCACTGGCCTTAAAGGAAATGCTCTTGTTTGCCATTACAGTGAAGATCTTTCTCCCAGCAGCACACAGACACTCTCGAGGGAACCTACGGATGACCCACAAACCCTCGCCGTCTGTCTGTCTGTCTGTCTGCATCTCACTCTCTTTGCTGCCCAACTGATCATTTCTTGCTTCTCTTTGCCTCAATATAGAAAATATGTGAATGATCTGTCAGCAAAAAAGTTTCATACAGAGTAGATTTTTTAAGTTCATTTTCATATTTTCAACCTGCGTTCACCAGGGTTATTAAAATTAAAACCATAAACAAACCATTATTACATTCAATTATGAATTAATTCATAGTTGAAAAGGCAACATTTCTCATGTTCATTACTTTGGTTTAACTTAAAGTAGCAAAATAACTAAAAAGTTAAATGAAAATGAATAAAAACTAGACATTTGAGACATTTTTTTTAAAAAAGAACAAAAATAATAATGACAAAAGCACACGGCAACATTACAAAAACTTCAAACCATTAATTACAAATATAATAGTATCTTAATGATAACTCTGGCATTCACTTAATTGTGTTAAAACTAATATAAAGCTATTTAAAAAAAAAAAAAAAAATGTGAGTTTGATGTTATTTAGCAGATGAAAGCATAAACAAGTTCTGCGCCACAAACTTTTGGTCACTAGATTATTAGATTGACAGTTATTTACATAAACATCAATATAATCACACATTTATTCAATATGTAGTTGAAGTATGAATGAAAAAGTTCACGTATCAGAGCAAAAAGGTGAAAGCACATTTCTTGCTCTCAAACAAGTCAAAGGCTTTTCCAGACTTTC
Source organism: Cirrhinus mrigala (assembly GCA_036247105.1). Taxonomy (NCBI): domain Eukaryota; kingdom Metazoa; phylum Chordata; class Actinopteri; order Cypriniformes; family Cyprinidae; genus Cirrhinus; species Cirrhinus mrigala. The sequence continues at coordinate 33,649,677 of CM070023.1, forward strand.
TTGTCTCGAGCACATCAATTTACTTAATGCACTATCATACATATGAGCAGTCATAATTCAAACGTTTATATTCTTAAATGTGATTTGTATTTAAAATATGACCTTTAAAGCTTGATATATGGAAATGGACAGATCATATGTGATTCTGGGATTAAATGTCTTATAGATCATAGAGTTTATGTCGTCCCGCGCTTGAGAAAGGAACCTTGACCGGCCGGTAATTTACAGTGTTATGAGATCAGTGCAAAACACGCTGTAAATAAATAAGCGCGCGTCCGACGGGGTGGAGCGGGAGCGCGTCTGCATCTGTGACAGTTCGCGCGTGTACATCATTCATTCGCGTAGGGAAATCGCGAACGCGCGGCTGGTCCGGCTTATTTCAATATGGCCGTCCGTACTTGGGCTCCGTATCACGTCTCCCGTCTGGCCGCGGTGACCTTGCTGTTGAGAGGCAACTTTCATAAATAGGCGGCGGTGTATATGACATTCATATTCTTCCTCACCATCACCATCCTCGGTCAGGTCAGCGCTGGAAGCCTGAATATGCCGCATATTAGACATATTTGAAACATCAACACACTTGCTGTTACATTGCCTCGGTACTTAAAGAAACAGCTTACCGGAAATAGCAAATCCTGTCAGCATTTACCCACCATGTTTCTCAGTAGAAAACAAAAGGAGACATTATGAATCACACACATCATTTTCCATACAACAACAGTCGAGCTCCAAAAAGCTCCCACAGTATGACTTCTAATTTTATTTTATAATATATTTAAGGTGCTATTCATTGAGTTTCATGTTCAGGACATGACTAAAACAAAAATGCCTATTTCAGCATGCAAAATAAGTGAGTTTTAAATCTGTAAATAACAGCTTAGGCTAACGTCAAGACAAAACAAGTCTTGTTTCAGACTGTACAGGGCTCTACGGAGCGACCATTTCACTTGAATTTTCACTGAAAAACTACTGTGTGCGACTATGAAAAAATATTTAGGAGCAGCAGTGCGACTGACCTGATCAGCATATTTGCGTTTGCGCTGAGGGGAGCTTCAAAGATTTCTATGTGTTTTTTCAGCATTGAGTAATGTGTCACAGACATATCTCACCAATCCCTCCATAAAGGGTAGAGAGAGTCTAAGTAGAGAGCTTCATTGATTATAATGGAACTTTGTGAGATCGCAATGAACTAAGATGAGTGACAGCTTTTAATAATTTTTAAGGGAGTTTGTAAATGAGATATTGATTTAATACAACAGTTAAATAAACAAGAAGCTAATATAACACTATTGCCTGATTTTGCTCTATTTCGTCAACAAAAATAGTTTAAAAATAGTCTGAGGTACTGAGGCACAGCCCATCTCCATTCAAACACAGCGGTGTTTCGTTTATGAGTTAACGTGCATCTTTAAAGGAATCTAGTGAGTCAATGATTCAATTACTCATTCATAAAAACGCTCACTTGCTTTATTCCTGTATGAATCAGCCGTTCGAGCGAACCAAATGAATGGATGATTCCGTAATTAAATCAGTGATATGCTGCCACCAACTGGCAGATTTAGTTTCGTTTTTAAAAATATCTTTTATGTTATTTAAATCATTTAAAATTTCTGTATTCTAAATATTATATTTAAAACATTAATTTCAACATGAGTTTATGAATTTGATTGCACTCATGCCACCTCTGAGCCTCATTAAACATATGCAAATACACCTACAAGCCACTTTTGTGTTCTCCTGTGCACCTCTGCAGTACAAATTTATTTTGTCAATACTGATTTAATTTGATTGGTAACTTATTCTTATACTACTTGTTCTTATTCTGATGTTTTAATTAGAATATTTTATAAAGCTTATTAAATATATAAATATATATTTTTCAGTTTGACATAAAAGATGACATACTTTTAATACAGTTAGAAAAACAAAATCCCCCTGTAAATCACTTGAAGGAGTCAAATATCACCTCTCGTAATGGGAAGGCTAATTTTTGATCAGATTTTTTGATTATTGATTAGAAGGTGCTCCTATAAATTTGGCTGTGCTCGTAAAAAGAACAGTAAGTGTAGAGCCCTGGACTAGTGGAAAGAAAACATCCCACATCCCCAAAAAACACATTTAAGTGTTTAAGTGCATCTGTAGATTTTTATATCTTTAAAGGTGCTTACATTGTTTCTATCTATAGTCTGAAGGCTTTTACTGAGGAGTTGTTTAGCTATTACTGACACTGATTTACTGATTTATTCCTTACAACATGGTGAAAAAAAGTATTATTAATACTACTATTTATTTTATTTTATTTATTTATTTATTTTTCTCTCTCTCTCTGTCTGTTTTCAGTATTTTCTGGTTTATGGAGAGATAAAAAGAAAAATCCAGAATCCTAATGCATCATTTGAATAGGTAAACAGCATTTCAGAAAACCTGTAATACAAAACAACCATTTCAATGTACTGTGATTAATCAATTGGAAAGTTTGCTGATATATTATTTTAATTACTTTTACCCAATGTTCACCTGTGGTGCCTTAAATTTGGGTCTGTTTCTCTCACAAAACTTTTATGTGACTTCAGAAGGCTTAGTGCACAAATCAAAATCAGACATGGCTGCTGTATGGCAACTGAAAACATGACAACATAAATATTTGGAAAGATTCATTTGAAATAATGAATGATCTAATTATTGTGTTTTTCCTTGTTTGAATATCAGGCATTCTTGCAGGAATCCTAGCCCGATTCGTGACCAGAAGAGACACAGACAGTCCCGTCAAGGCTCTGATCTCGAGTGCATCAGTCAACTCACTTTTACAACAGCAAAGGAGAAAAGCACCTCGACACCGGAGAGCTTCTGCACGCTGTAAAAGGCTGTAATGCAGTAAAGTGTCTTTCACAATATCAGTCTGCCACGGCACGACACAAAGACACAAAGAAAAGCGCCATGGCATTCACACGCTGATCAATACGCCCGCTTACAGCCGCGGCATTGCTCTAATGAACGTGCGCTGGTAAAGTGCACATATTGGCAGGCTTTTTGGGACGCTTTTCAAGAGAATTAGCACTGTCACCACACGGCTAATTGAGAATGTCTGGAGCATAGATTTCTCACAAAATATCAATTAGACCAACAGAGTGAATCCAAACACATTTTCATGAAGTGGCGGCGGCTTCACCTGCTCTGAGACAATAGAGGCAGCGGCCAATGACACGCTGCTGCAGGTGAGTTTAGAAAATACGGAGCCAGCACAGTTTATTTTTCCTTTGATTAAATGTCACACTGCGGTGATAGTGCACACATAGGGGCAACATCTCTTAAACATTTGTCACCATAAGCAAACACTTTACATATATCAAGCTATTTCTGAATAATATTTAAGGACATAATTGTTCAAAATAACCAGCAACTGAAGCAGGTGTCACAATTCACTCTTAGCGCTTTATAAGTTATCTGGTATGATTCTGCTGTGGTTAGCTTAACTACAGTGTTATTACAGCTTTATTACACTAATGACACTAGTGTTGTTTTAAAAAAAGTGCTTTACACAATACAGATTGTTTCAAAGCTTTGATCATTAATACTAACTATGAGCAATAGTAATAGTGATGCTTGCTTTAAGTTTGTTTGTTCAGCGTCACAGCTGCTTTGATGTCACTGATGCCTGACAGCACTGGTTCATGGCATGCCATATGTTCATTTAATGGCAAAGTGTCCCTGTGTATGACTATGCGCTGTGATTTTTTTTTTTTTTTATGTGTTAACCACATTAGCCTTTCCAGGCCTGTGAATTCAGGTTGAAGCCTCCACTCATTGCGTCTGTGTAAGTTTGCGACGTCTTTCCTCTCAGGTGAGCGGAGCACCTGTGAATCAGCCGTATGGAGGGATGAATGATCCTCTCTGTGCATTATTGTAATTATATTTCCATGGACAGCTAAATTAAGTCATTGTGCTTCAGGGGACACAGACAACTGTACTTTTCCCACTGACACACATGAGGCAGTGCAGTCTGTTAAGTAAAGGAGAAAAGACCCCTATTTATAACACCACCGTTTTTACCATAAGCTGCATGGAGAGGGTTCACCGGCCATGCATTTAATGCATTTCACTTTACCTGCTCAGAAAGAGCTCTGAGTGCTGATCTTACTGTAGTGACGAAGCCTTATTAAGTTTTAATGAGAAGAGCTCCATCTGTAGACCACTTGTTGAATTGCAAAGATCCATCAAACAGTGCAGGTGCACACTGTTTATCATAGAGAAATGACAAAAATTTAAACAAAAATACAAAAATGATGTTATTGGATGATTATAATATGGTAGTCTGATATATGCCATTGCACTGAATAATAACCACATACATTTACCACAGTTCCTGTAGATCATAATGGCAACATCTCCAGAGACTACCAGGATTTTGCAAGGATTTTTTTTAAATTTATACACTAAATAACGTTTTTGACCCATCACATTAAGTTTGTGGTTGTGTGTTTAGGTAAATATTAATGTATTTTACCAAAAGCTTTTATAGCAGCTTTAATCACTGTAAGATCATGTTTATATGACCAATCGGTCAACACAAGAAGTGTTTTTCCTAACTAACAACAAACAGACTTTATGCTGCATCGTTGTTGTGTTGAGCTCATGATTATTATCATTACCAAAAAATAAAAATAAAATACCAAAATATATAGACTATTACAAAAATAATAATAATAATAAAATAAATAAATAAAACACTTGAAGTATAACAAATGTAAATGAACTGAACTGAAACTGTAACAAAAAAAGAAAGTGTTAAATATATATAGTTGACAAATAGGCAGTAATTTTTTAAAATATTTTTGAAGAAAAAAAAAATCCTCTTAATAATATACAAATAGCATGAGAGAGATTTATTCTTGTTGTTAGACACTTGTTTTCATATAGTTTTATTTATTTAATATAAAAGTCTAATTAACATTATTTTTTTCCTGATGACTTGTTGGACAATTCCAAGACAAAGTTTGACAAGACAAGTTTTGCTGTCATCTATTCAAAACAGCTAAAAATTATACCATTTTAAGATGAGTGAAATTTTTTTCTCCCCTATTGCAATACTTAACTGTTTTTATTTTTTTTAAGAGATTTTGAGATTTAATTATTTAATTTTGAACATCAAATGAAAAAGAAAAGTTTAATTTTGATACAAACAACATAATTTTTTTTAAACAAAAAATAATTTTAATCAACAAAATTCAGTCTTGTAGTTAATCAGTATGTTACTAAAACTCTTCTAGCTCTCCTGCTGCATGTGCAGCACAGCTAAATATGATTGATATTCAAACTATATTAATTAAGATGTGATTTTTTTTTTTTTTTTTTTTTTAACTATATACTCTTTTTAAGGCATTGTTTTGATTCTGTTTACATTCTCTTAGGATCTCCTCCTTTCTGGTGGATCTCTGTTTCACTAATTTCTTTCCCTCAATTCTTTCTGTTTCAAAAACAAAGTATCACATTTTATACTCACTTTATAACAGTTTATAACAAATTCACATTTTCATGACACTTTATAACAGTACATGTTTTGTGCAAAAACATCAGAAAATAGTTTAATGTAATTATTGCGTTTAAGAACACTGAAAATTATCAAAAAAAAAGAAAGAAAAAAAAAGAACAACAAAGTGTTGTTAAACAAATCTTATTTAATTATTTAAAATGCTTTTTACCTTGTCATGGGCTTCACATGGGGGTTCGGTAACACAACCATGAATGGGGTACTTTAACTAATTAAAGTTTTCTCTTTAAAATCAGGACATGGTGTTACACTATAGGACATGGTTTTCAGAGACAAAATGGATCAAGTTCCTACGCTTTCAGAAATATATGGATGCAAAAAAAAAAATATTGCCAATTACTAAAATAGACACTTATACAATTATACCGGAGGTATTTATTAACATTTTCATGCTTTTCTTTTTAATTTATAAAAGTTTGCACCATGATTGAGACAGTCACACCATAGGACAATTTTGAGATTTGGCTCCAAAAAAAAAAAAGAAAAAAAAAAAGAAAAACACTGTAGCTTTTATAAAAACAGGTTCATGTAGGACAAAGAAATGTTTAATCATTTACTGCATTTTAAATAACAATTACGTTAGTTTTCAGAACACAGAAATATTAATAACAATAATAGCTCCTGAATGAGTTGTAAGTTACTTTGAATCACACAGGTACGGAAGAGCCTATAGACAGCCTTTACAGGTATAGAAAGCAGTGCGACCAGACCAAAGGCTGTTATAATGATGCTGTGTAGAAAAGATGACAGCAAATGAGACAACAACGTACTCAAAATAACAACAAAACAGGAATAGTTTATAATCCAGTGGTGAGGCTGTTCGTAGAGTTACGAATTACATTTTTGTCTATCAGCCACCATGTGGATAATCCAAAAATGGCCAGATGAATGGACCTGATCCAAATATACTGGTCTAATCGCTATATTCATGGGTGAGAATTAGACATATCGTGAGCATTTGAAGGAGCTGCATGTCACATTCAGTGACAGAGGGAGATTCAGCACTCTTGATGATATGTGGCTGCATTACGGCGCTCAAGGCTGGCCATGCAGTTAAAATGCTCCAGTAACATTTCCTTTTATTTATATCTGTAGACCTTGACTGAAATAAATGAGTTGAGACAATGGTAGCGGACGCTGCCTTACGAACAATATCCTCGTGACACTGGCAAATGAGCGCACGTGACACATTCAGCTCGCTCACCTGACAGCTGTCCACAGTCGTGCGACGGAGGCCTTCCTGCCCGCCAATTCAATGCCGGCCACGCGACGCATCAACTTGAAAGTCGGTGCGTCATCATCTTAAATCTTAACTATCAGCCACGCTAGAGGAATGAGTGACAGCCGTATCCGTCAGGGAAATGCTCTGTGTATGGCGCGGTATAGCCTGCGCTCTTTTCAATTTACAGCCTCCTTTAATGTTCTGTCATATTTACCGTTTTATTGCGCCTTTTTCACGATCACATCCTTATGTCCGAGCTCATGAGCTTTTCTATGCAAATCATCCGTTTTCAGGTTATAATGGCGGTGCGACCATTCGTCATGTTTGTAAAAGACAGACGTCATTTTCAGTAAAACTATCCCAGCTAGAGCTTTAGCTAACATTCTGGAAAGATTCCCTCAAAATTGTCAACATTAACATTAGTAGAACCTTTGCTCAAGTTACCGGAGGCCTACATTTGATACACTTTTGAATGCCAGGTGAATTTAAATTAATGCAGCAAACAGGTGTAGAATTATCATTCAAATCTGAATTCAAGAAAGTAGAATTAAAATGGAGGACAATTATTTAACATTGGATTTTAGATTTTTTAGACATTAGCCGGTTTGTGATGGTTTGCCAGGCTGAACATGAAACCCTGGTTTGTGTGAACCAATGCTTTGATCCCAAAACCTTTCAACACACTTTAAAAATTCATTACAGAGATGCACAAAGCTGGAAAAGACCGTGAGAGCATTGCTAAAGATCTGGGTGTTCATGCATGTTTGTAAGATAACCTGTCAACAAATGTAGAAAATTCTGAACTATTGCTACTCTCATTACGAGGGAACTTCCTGCAAAGATCACTCTAAATGCACTACATACAATCCTGAAAGGTGAGAACACATGGATAACAGCAAAAGAAAAACGATGAACAAGAATGATGTTCTTGAAAAGACAACAAGCAGGAAATCACTGCTGTCTAAAAATGTATTGAGGCATGTCTCATGTTTGCCCAAAATTACCACAACACTTCTGGGAAAATGTTCTGTGGAACCTTTGCAATCATTAAAAGATGAATGAAGACCAAATTGCTGACCTCAACCTTAAGCTAATTTAGATGCTGTGACAACCTAAAGAAAAAAAACATGCTGTCCAATCAAGGCAAGTCAATAGTCTTATAAGCAGCAACAGGGAACATTTGGTGATCTGGTGAATTTGAACATTTACTGATTTTTAATCTAAATATCTTTTCCCATTCAAATTTCAATTAAATATTTTGTCAAGAGCAGCCAATTCAAAGTGACATCAAAAAACATACAGACCACAGATTAAGGCTTTATAATTTTAAACAATCACACAGACCAACCACCCAATGAGAACATGCCCAACAAGAGTATTTCAAAACTCCACCAAGTGGAGTTTGATCTCATAACTCCTTTGCTTGTCCATAGCATTGGGTGCAGGCTGAACTCTGGGATATACGGTAAATGCTCCATCACATTACATTGTATGAGAGGTAACTGTAGTCAGCAGCTCCACAGCACTTTGCCCGCTTCATTTGTCAGACTACGTCTCGCTTTAACTTTGTCGATTTCTTCTTAACCCTCCAATTAAAACCCACTAAAGCTCACCCTGGGAGATAGTGAGAAGAGCGGACAGCTGTCGAGAGTTACAAATGACAGAGCTTTCCGCTTTATCTACCTCAGTCACCAGGAATCCATGACATCAGCATTCACATGGCAGAAGATGAGATGGGGACAGCAGAGTGAGAACAGGACCTTGAGTCCAGATCACTCACAACTAGAGACAAACAAGACATAAAGAAAAGACCTAGAAATTACTCAGATTACAAACCACCCTGAAGTACCCTATCAATCACCCTGAACACTCTACCAACCAACAAATTTACCCTATCAACCACCAGATCACCTGACAAACTACCAGATTACCATAGAGAAAACAGAATACCCTACAAACCACCCAGAACATTCTACAAACCACCAGATCACTACAGAAACCACCTAGAATACCATATGAACCACAGACCGCCCTATTAACCACCCAGAACACCCTACAAATGACCAGATCACCTATAGTTCCACACAGAATACCCAACAAAACACCCCATGAGCCAATCAGAATGCCCTACAAACCACCAGATCACTCTACAAACCACCCAGAACACCCACAAATCACTAGCTCACCATAAAACACACCCAAAATACCCTACAAACCACCAGATCACCAACAAAACCACCCAGAATAACCTACAAACTACCAGACCACCCTACAAAGGACCAGATCAATCTACAAACCACCCAGATCACCCTACCAACCACCCAGAACACCCTACAAACTACCAGATTACCTTGGAAACCAACCAGACTACAAACCACCAGATCACCCTACCAAACACCCAGAACGCCCTACAAACCACTCGATCACCCAGAACACCGTACAAACTACCAGATCACCACAGAAACCATACAGAATACCCTACAAAACACCCTATGAAAATACTCCCAGGGCTCATCCGGGATCATAAAATACGTTCCCGAAGTGTTGGAGAGAAACCATATATGCATGCATATTGCATTCTAGGCGTTGCCGTTTTTGCGCATGTAGTTGTGGTTGTTACTCTGCAGGACTCGTGTCAGCTGTGTAGCGTAGTGACGCCGTTGTTTTGTTTAATCATGACCACATTAATTTACAATCATTTGTTCTTCATCCCAGTTGGGAACAGATTGGTAAGTGTACGAAAGACGATTTGCTGGCTATTGCAAAACATTATCAGATTGCTGTTAGAAGGCAGACCTTGAAGAGGGAAATTAAAAGTCTGGTTGTGGGACGCTTGGTGGAGCTAAAAGTTTTGGAAGAGTTTGGTGGTGATGGCGGTGCGGGCTTGAGACACCCTAGTGCGGAGGCGCACCCTGCTGTTTCCGCGAGTGGGAGAGGCGAGGGGCAGGTGGGAGCTGATGCCGAGGCGGAGGCAGAGGCCGAAGTTAAGGCTGCTCTTCCGCCCTTTGAGCCTTTCTCCCCTGTTTCCTCCGGGTCCAGAGAAGACACACGTCTGAGGGTGCGTCTGGCCCGGCTGCAGATGGAAACACAGGAAAAGATGCAGGCACGTCAAGCAGAGTTGGATCTGCAGCTGGAGGTACGCAGACTTGAGATTGAGGCTGATAAGGAGGTACAGTTGCATCGGCTCGAGCTGGAGGCGAGCGCTGCGTCAGACCCCCAGGGTTCCCCGCCGTCTGATCCATCCTCACTTGCTTTTGATGTCAGTCGACATATAGCTCTTGTACCACAATTTAGAGAAGCCGAGATAGACTCATATTTTGTCGCGTTTTAGCGTATTGCATAAGATGCTCCAATGTAAATTAGTAGGAAAGGCTCAGGAGGTTTGTTCCACTCTGTCGTTAGAAGAGAGTTTGCAGTACGAAACAATGAAGTTAGTAGTTCTTCGTGCTTATGAACTCGTTCCTGAAGCCTATCGTCAGCGTTTCAGGAGTCACAAGAAAAGCAGTAGCCAGACGTTCGTGGAATTCAAACGCGATAAAAGCATATTGTTCGATAAGTGGTGTGCGTGTCGGGTAGCTGATTTTAGTTCATTGCGGGAGTTGTTATTATTGGAGGAATTTAAGTCCTGTTTACCTGAAAGGGTTCTTACCTAGTTGAACGAACAGAAGGTGTCCTCTGTGTCCCAAGCAGCCGTGCTCGCAGATGAATTTGTGCTTACGCACAAGAATGCGTTCTTGTCTGTGCGTACTGCGCGTCGCCCAAAACCCAGTACACAAGCAGTTAAACCTGAACGCGTATGCTTCTATTGCCATAAGCAGGGTGTCTTGCTCTGAAACGTAAGCAACAACAGCAGCCCAAGAGTGTCGGTTTTGTGAGTTCAGTTTACGCAGAACGTGATGAAGATCGTAGTGGTAGTTTTGCTCCTTTTCTGATGAAGGGGTTAATTTCAGTCACGGGTGAGCGACAGGATCAGAAAGAAGTGCGGATCTTGTGTGATACTGGCGCTGCTCAGAGTTTCATTATTTCTGATGTGTTGCCGTTGTCAGAAAAGTCATATTGCGGTGCCAGCGTGTTGGTACAAGGGTTTGAGATGGGTGTTGTAAGTGTACCGCTGCATCATATACATTTACAATGCGATCTAGTCACAGGCTTTGTGAAAGTTGGAGTTTGCCCTTCTTTACCTGTTAGGGGAGTTACTCTTATCCTGGGAAACGACTTGGCAGGAGGTAAAGTTACGCCCGTTTTAGAAGTGTTGGACAAGAGAGATATTCCTGGAGATATTCCTACTCAAACCACGGTGTTAGAGCATGACATCAAAATAAGCTGCCCCATTCCGATAAAACAGCATGCATATAGGGTAAATGCCACCAAAAGATCTGTGATGCAAGCGGAAGCAGAATACTTACGTGAAAATGGTTTTGCGATGCACAGCTGTAGCCCATGGAGCAGTCCCTGCTTACTAGTGCCCAAACCTGACGGGACATATTGTTTCTGCACCGACTACAGAAAAGTAAATGCCGTTACGATTCCAGATTGCTATCCATTACCAAGAATGGAAGATTGCATCAATAACCTTGGATCAGCTCAGTTTGTCAGTAAATTAGAATTACTTAAAGGTTATTGGCAGGTCCCACTCACCTCTCAGGCTTCAGAAATTTCAGCATTCGTTACCCCTGATCACTTCCTTCAGTATTCTGTTATGACGTTTGGCATGCGGAACGCCCCCACAACGTTCCAAAGACTCGTGAACATAGTGTTAGCCGGTGTTCCCAAATGCAACACGTACATCGATGACCTTGTGGTATATACATCTAGTTGGTCAGAACATATTGCTCTGTTACAAACAGTATTTGAAAGGCTTGCCAAGGCATCCTTGACACTTAATCTGGCAAAATGTGAATTTGGCCAGGCTACCATCACATACTTAGGGAAAGAGGTTGGCAAATCCCATACGGACCACCAGGTCACCCTGCAAACCACCAGATCATTCTACAAACCACCCAGAACACCCTACAAACCACCAGATCACCCTACCAAACACCCAGAATGCCCTACAAACCACCCGATCACTCTACAAATCACCCAGAACACCCACAAAATAACAGATCACCCTACCAACCACCCAGAATACAAACTACACCATACAAACTACCAGAACACCAAAGAAACCACCCAGAATACCCTACAAACCACCAGATCAACTTACCAAACACCCAAAACAGCCTACCATCAACTTTCAGATGGCAAAAGGTGAGATGAGGACAGCTAACCTACAAACCTCGTTTGCCTACAACCATAGGCAAACAAGACACAAAGAAAAGACCTAGAAATTTTTAAAATCCCCTGCCAACCCCTTGAACACACTACCAACCACAAAGTTCACCCCATCAACCACCCAGAACACCCTACAAACCACCAGATCACTACATCAACCACCCAGGTCACCCTAGAAACTACTCTGAGGACTGTTGTGGCAAGTTTTACACAAGCACCTCTCACGTTCTCTTCAAAAAATGCATAACTCTGGTTCATTTAAGCTCTTCTCATCAGTCAAATCATAGCAGGCTAAATATCATTATCATATTTCTTCTGCCTCTGTGCTGATATCAGAGAGAAAGAATGGTATAGGTACTGTATGTAGGGCAGAGCAGAGAAAGCCATGGCTTAAGGAGTTTTTCTCTCTGTATACTACGAAGGAGGCTGCCAGGGGAAAGCTTGTTCCTGACCTGACACTGGTAATCACCTCACTAGTGTGTGTTCCTCTGTTTCCTTTCACATCTCTTTCCTGAGAGAGGAGAGCAGAGAATGATAAAACTGATGGTTGGAAACACAGTTCATAATACAGCACAAATACATGTTGCATTCTGTGTGTTTCTGTAACAAGCACTCAATCGGACACTTCTATGGCTAGCTAGTTTGTTAATGTCAATAACCTGAAAAACAATCAGCATCAATCCTCTACACACACATACACATGTAAACATTGTTATTGGTGGTTTACGGGGACTCTCCATAGACTTAATAGTTTTTATACTGTACACACTATATTTTCTATCACACAACACCAACGCTACCCCTCACAGAAAACTTTTTTCGATTTTCAAAACAACACCATTTAGTATGCCTTTTAAATTACAGGGACATAGGCAGTGTCCTTATAAATCACCTTCACATTGTACCTCTGTCATACCCATGTCCCGTACCCATTATACAAATTTGTGTTTAAAAAGTAAATAAAACAAATAGTAATGGAGTGTTTTACATTAAAAAAAAATACTGATTTAGTCTTTCTACTTTAAAAAAAAAAAAAAAATCCAATGTGTTATTTGCTGTTTCTTTGTAATTATTGTAAAATTTACAAGTAATTTCTGAGTGAAAATTGTTTCTAAGTAAACTTTTCTTATACCAAATCTTACACATCTTTTTTTTTTTTTTTTTCTGTCAACCTTGATATATTTGATATTCCAGCCTAAATAGAGACACTTTGTATCGGCAAAACTGTTCAGGGTTTGTTTAGAGTTTATTGTGGATTGGAGAGGGTTGTGTACCATCATATGTTCCTGCATATGTTACCTTAATACATACAGTCCATGTACAACAGCCTACTCACTCACCGCTGGTCAATGTATGTCGATACGGTGGATGGGTGATGCAGGCGTTCTTCGAGTCGATGAGAGGCTGATCATTGAGAGGCTGCTTTGTTTCAGTAATGATGGCTTAAGCGAATGCCCATATCAACACTTCAAACAGCTTTAACTATCAATCGGCTTGTGCAAACAGGCATAATGCTTTAGTGTGTTACAGCCAGACAACATACAACGGCACATATCTCCCAGTGTAACGAAATGATCAATTGAGAATGACTTTCTATGTCTATATAGTATACAACTACACAGAAGAAATGAAATACATTTAGAAAAAAGCATTGCTGTGTCCAAAATCATTATTCATTAAATTTTTGTTTACTATTCAATTGAAAGTGAATCCCACATTTATGTCAGAGATTTGGATTAAATTACTCTCTAATCTAAAGATTTGCACATAACCCCATATAAACCCACAAAAATATAACAAAAGTTTGTCTATCGTGTTTGTTGTTATGTTGTGCTCAGAAACAGCTTCAGAAAAAACAGTTGGTGCTGTATTATGCAGCACTTTAGGTGCTGATGCAAGTGTTTCTTCAGATGTTTAGCTCCTCTTTTGAGCCACTTTTCTTTACGATTAATGCATTTGTTCACAGTGATTAAACACAAGGGAAGTCTTTTAAAAAATCTTAAAAACATACATGCATTAATGTTATTTTTTTGTCTTTTTAAATGCACTCCCATCCAGGTTGGGCAGCATTTCATGAGCACTGTAGATGATATGTTTGTGAGACGTCTGTGCCTTTAATGCATCACTTTATAATGCATATGTATGAGACAAATGCAAGTCTTAACAAAAACAAAAAAAAAAAAAAAAAAAAAAAACAAAACCTGCAATTCCCTTATTCGTTCTTATTTTCTCAATAATGAGCTCCATAATAAAGCGAGAGAAACAGTTTAAAGTTTTGTTCCTGACTACGGGACATCCATTTTTTAAGCGACACTAAATTAAATTAGCAATTTGGTTGGAAATATATATAACTTAGTGCTGTAAAAGTTCACTCGGTTATTTGCAGTTGATTAATTGCTTAATTAATGATATTTTACAATGCAGCTTGATCTCTTTAACATTTTAATGTGCCGGCCCTGCACATAATACTCATTAGAAATTAATGAAGACAAGAAATTACTGTAGACAATGCAATCATTAAAACTGTTGTAATTATGAGATCCCTCACTGATTTTTTTTTTATGCCAGAAACATTAAAATCATACGTGTATTTCATATACGTCCACTGACGGAGCCATCACACGTAAAGGAGCAGTTCACTGGTGCTTTTATATGGTCTGATGTGACATTAACGATCATGAGATGAACGCTTTGTCTCAGATTACTTGTAATATTACAGTCAAAGCGAGGATGACTATGATCCGTGAGTCTTCCTCCTTTTCAGTTATTCGAATGAGGAGACTACATCAGCAATAATGGGGGATTCATTAAAATTAAGCACAAAACAACAAATGAGGGAATCATCTAAGGAAAAATATGCAACTTTTGCCCTAAAGCAATTGTTTTTAAAGAATCCCTTTTGCCAATGCCATTTTGTCTGTTGAGCTCTTAAAAGTCCTTGATCTGAAAATATCATGTATGTATTTACACCATCAGAACAGAAGCGGTCATTGACTAATAATCTTCCCTTACACCGAAGCTCTCAAATCTCATTTGTATTCACTTTCAAATACAGCTAATGGCACTGTAATGCATCACGTAAGGTTTGACATCACTGATGCCAAATGACACTGATTCTTGCATGTGTTGTAACAAAGCACGACGTGGCAGCTGTAAATACACCGAATGGAGAATGAGATTTAAGAGCTGTAGCAGAGGGGGAGATTTTCACTGAATAGACTGTAGGTCTGTTTATACACAAAGCATCATAAGATTTCAGAAAACTTGCAATATAGTGAGTCATTTGGACTACTGTTATGATGCTCTTTGTTCTGTTTGGTGCTTAGCAGATGTGCTTGTTGTGACGTTTGAAGAAAGAGAGCACTAAGCTCACAAATATTACATACTGTAGCTTATCCTGAACATTGATGATGTTCCAGTCCACTCTAATCTGGCACTGAGATTCATTACATCATCCTGAATCACATTTGATGAATGAAATCCAATACTTGTTTCTTACTAGTGTTTGGTGCTGATTCCATAAATACTGTCTGTGCATGAGCACATCACACTTTGTCACTGTCACACCCATGGACTCTCTGTTTGTTTCTTTGTTTTTCTCCCCATGTGCTCTCAGTGTCCTTGTTTCTCCCACTTTTTGATTGTGTTCATTGATTTCAGGTGTGTCTCGTTTATTACCTTGCTGAGTTGAGTATTTAAAGAGTGTTTTGTGCCTTGGTTAGCTTGTCCTGTGTTAACGTCATACTAAAGTCTGAATGTATTCCTGGTCTCCTGAGTTGTGCTGCATTTGTGTTCCTGCTTGCCCTGTGTTTCCGTTTTGTATTATTAAAGACTGTATTTTGAGTTTACTCCCTGTTTAATCGTTCCTCTCTCCTCAAAGTGGCAATACATGACAGAACACCAGACCTTACAAGATGAACTGGGCTGAGGACTTTATCTTGAATTTCCAGCAGGAGGGACAGCCTTTAGAGCAGTATGTCTGGGAGCTTCTGAGCGTTTTACATCTGGTGAGCTGGAGCGATCACATGGTTAATGCCTGCTTCCAGATGGGACTTAAAGATAACAATTTGTTTAAATTCCTGACGATTGCTGTAGACCCATAGCAGACTTCATAAATTATGTTCTTGATTTAAAACGCTCAGATTTCTTTGTCAATGTGGAGGATAATCGTCCTCTTCCCATCCAGAAGCATAGGAACGTTTCAGCTCACCATAAGCCAGCACCCTCCACATATGGTTCCAATGAGCCCACTCCCTCAGTTCCACCCATGCTTCCACCCAAGTTCTCCAAAGCTCCTTCTTAGTTCTTAGCCCAGGATCCCCGGCCACTCCGCCGGCCATTCAGCAGTCAAGCCCACCAGCCGTTGGACTCAAGTCTGCCGGCTGATCTACTAACCAGCCCAGAGAGGGCTCCTGTTGCCAAGTCAAGCCCAGAGAGGGCACCTGTTCCCACATCCAGTCCAGAGAGGGCTTTTGCTCCCATATCCAGCTCAAAGAGGGCTCCTGCTCCCAAATTAAGGCCGGAGGGGATTCCATTCCCAAGTCAAGCCCAGAGAGAGACTTTGTTCCCAAGTCAAGCCCAGAGAGAGACTCTGTTCCCAAGTCAAGCCCAGATAGAAACTCTGTTCCCAAGTTAAGCCCAGAGAGGCCTCCTGTTCCCAAGTCTGTAGGTCTCCAGCTATAGGTCTGCAGCCGTAGGGGGCCGGGCCGAGTGCAGAGGCCAAGATCACGGAGGCTGCCCCCTGGACTGCTGGTTCTGCCATGGCTCCCTGAAATACCTGTTCTGCCATGGCTTTCTAGACTGCCTGCTCCGCCATGGCTCCCCGAGCTGCCTGGTCTGCCATGGCACCCTCCCACCCCTCAATTATATGTAGCATGAGGACACGACTTCCCGGAGGGGGGGCGATATGTCATGCCTATGTTTGTTTGTTTGTTTTTCCCTATGTGCTCCTTGAAACCTAGTTTTTCTCTTTTGTTGATTGTTAATTGATTTCAGGTGTGTCTCATTTATTACCTTGAGTATTTAAAGAGTGTTCTGTCACTTGGTTTGCTTGTCCTGTGGTAACGTCATACTAAAGTCTGGATGTTTTCCTGTTCTCCTGAGGTGTGCTACATTTGTGTTCCTGCCTGTCCTGTGTTTCTGTGTTTCCTCATTCCTTTTTTCTATGTAGTGGCAACACTGTGACAGTCACTAAATATGAAGCATTTTTTGCTTTCGACAACCGTTTGTGTGGTGAAGTTTTACATTAACTTTTAATCAGTAGAAAAAGCACCACAAAAATGTGATTCCTCTGAGCCTATTTTTATATGAATGAATGATCCAAGACTTTATTTATATACAATTTTAAAATCTTCATTATTTTGTGAATAAACTATATGATGGGGTGATTTATTTATATTTTTGTACTCCGCATGATCAAAATATTTAATTTTATTTATTTATTTATTTTTTCCTTCAAGGTGCAGGGCTGTGCATCAGTCCAGTTTGATGTTTCCATTTTTATTAATTATTAACTCATCCACAGATAAAATCCGCTCCAGAGATATAACATGTATAAAATCATTTCAAAAAATTTAAGTAGCAAAATAAATGGCTTTTTCTTTACATAAAAGTACTTTGTGCTCCCAAGAATCACATTGATTTGTGTGACATCTGACATTTTCGCTAGGTTCACATGAACAAATGAGAAAGCATAATTTTTTGGACTTCATTTCATACACCTGCTGAAAAGTTTTAGTAATTTTGTAGTGTGTTTTTGTCTTTATAGTTATACTAGCTGAAGTTCAAGTTTTTGATATATGTATACTTCAGCTAGTTGCCAAGGGTACCATTTCTTATTTTTAAAACTAAAACTGAGATGTATATACACACATACTAAAAACATTTAAAAAAAAATTGTGAATGTTGTGAATGAACCCAAGTGCACTGATGTTGCGTGACATATCCCCCCGTCTAAGGGCACCTCCAGACACCCAAACTTAACACCCAACCCAAACATACCCCAAAAAATCCAAGAGGGTGGTGGAGCAAAGGTGGAACTGGGCCATGGAGCAATGACAGACCCATGCAGGGGAACAGGACCTGGATCATGGCATGGCAGAGGACCAGGACTGTGGGGCAATGGTGGACCTAGGCCATGGAGCAATGGCAGACCTGGGCAGTGAAGCGACGGTGGTCCTGGGCCGTGAAGCAGAGGCAGGTCTAGGCTGTGGAGCAGAGGTGGGCCTGGACTGTGGAGCAGTGGCAGACAGTGAAACACTGGAAGACCTGGGCCGTGGAGCAGTGGCAGACAATGAAGCAATGAGCAGAAGTCCACCATGTCAGATCCTGAGGAGCCTGGAGTCAGGGCGGAGTTGGCAGAGCAGGGAGCCAGGCCTGAGCTGGCAGGGCAGGAACATGCACAGACCACTTGACCATGACAGAGCAGGCAGTGAGGTCATGAACAGCCTCCATGGCTGTGACAGGACAGGCAGTGAGTTCATGAATGGGCGCCACCCCCTTGAGAGGTTCACCAGCCAAAGCTGCCAACTCTGGGGGCTCTGTCCACACACTCAAATGGCAACGGCCATCACAGGCAGCACAGTAGACAGAGGTTAGGGTTAGGTTCTGGCATGACAGACGTGATGTTAGCAAACTCAGGCTTGACAGATGTGACGCGAGCAGGCCTTGGCTTGGCAGGCGTGATGTGAGCAGGTCCTGGCTTGGCAGACGTGACGTGAAGAGGCTTCGGCACAGTAGATGTGACGTGAGCAGGCCTTGGCTTGGCAGGCGTGACGTGACTTGAGCAGGCCCTGGAGTAGCACATGTGATGAAAGCAGGCTTTGGTGTAGTGGACACTGAGGGATTGCAGGGCTCCTCATCCACAAAACCCACTTTAAAAGTGCCACCTCATTAAAATCCACTATGTAGCACAGTCCACAAAAGTCCCCTACATAAGTCTCAATGGAGCGATTCCCTTGGCACAAACATAACAAGGCAACTGCTGGGTTCATGGTAACGATCGTGTATTTTGTAATGAGGAGGTCCACTGAAGGCGAGTTGTGAATGAACCCATGTGCAGCGTCATTGAAACAAATGTGAAGTCCAAAGGTAATCCAAAATCCAAACAATAAACAAAGACTTGACTTGACATGAAACAGACTTGACTTGGAACAGACTCACCAACAGCAGGATAACAACATCAATACACGACAAGAGACGTTGGCTACTTGAGGGCTATAAATATCAAACAAAAAGGGTCACATGACACAAACCAACCAATGAGAAGCAAGACACATGACTTGGACAACCAATCACATCATGACACACAGATCAAGAGAACCAATAGCAGGAATACAAGAGGGCAAGGGAATCACATGACTAGACAAGGACCATAGCTAAACTTCAAAATAAAAGACAAGAAAACCTGAACGTGAAACAAAACCCAAAACCAGGTGTGACACATATCATGGCATTGCCTCCTCTTACATGACTTTCCCCCATTACTCCCCACCAAACCCACCGCACACATTAGGGTCTCTGTTAAACTCAATGGGCTTAGAGAGAGACACGTGGACTCCTGCTGTAACTTTACCTGCTGGTGTCACTGTTGGACAGTGTTTCTTTAGAAAAAAAAAACAAAACAAAACAAGTGATTTGTACACTTTTTATTAGACATCTTGTAATATTGGCATTGTTTTATTTTTGTACTGCAATTTTTTTTCTCATCCAATATTTTGAGGAGACACCCCTGCTGTAAGTGATTGCTTCACTCACAACCGCTGTCATTTGGTGTGGAAAACAGCCGTGCAAAGGATATTAAGAATGTCTCTGTTTATGTTTAACAACAGAAAAATAACAGCATACAGGTTTAGATCAACACAAGAGTCAGTCAATAATTAACAAAAATCTCATTTTGGTGAATTCATCCATTTAAACTGGTTGTGATTCTTTCCAGACATGTGGACATGCTAGTTCACCTCCTCTTCAATAATCCAGCTCTTTACAGTTGGACACTCTGCGCTTTACCTTCACATTTAGCTTTCAATTAGCCTTGTGAACGGTTTCAACACTTTGGCACAATGGTTTTATAGGCCAGTGTCTTCGGTCGTTAACGGTGCTAGCAACATCCGCGAGTGATAAACCATCTGGCCTGCCTCCCAAAGAGATAGAGCACACTTAATGGAGTGAAAAAGTAAAAGCAATTAATGTCACATTAATATAATGATAATAATGCCTTCCCTTGCAGCTCGGGCGAGTGAAGTAGAGGCCAGGGACGAATTAGAGCAGCGTGTCACGTGAGAGACGCCACTCGCTCTCAGGGGAGGAGATGAGAGATCTCTAGAGGAAACAGAGCTCGCTTCACTGGAGCTGCTGTACAGTACATGTAGTCAGTCTTTTTAACTACTAGCATATACAGTAGTCTGGTCTACTTTACAGCTTAAGGTGCATCCCACTGGTGAAATTTTGGCCCAGAAAAGGTCTACTGTCAATAGAGTAGATATCTATAAAATGTCAAGAATGACTGATAAAGTACAGTCTCTTCCTAAAAGCTTTTGGAGGCAGGTGTGTTTTGTAGGCGATGTACTGGACAGAATAGTGTGTGTGTGTGAGTGTTTAGAGCTAATCATGTCTCCCTGCTGTTGCTCTGTCTCTTTCTATCTCTTGACCCTTCTGTGTTGGTGCCGCCCCTCTCTATCGGTGTTAATTTCACTACATCTCCAGGGTGGCTTATATTGGAATATCTTAACCAACCGGCTACATTTGCATAGTGTGATGGATGCGCTTGAATCTCAGGCCAGATAATATCCACACTTTGCATTTTAAACTAAGCACCGCCATCCATTCTCATGCTAGACAATTAAACTACATCATATGAGCAGATTCCCTGGCAAAAGATGCGCAGGCATTAAACAATTATTTTCTGATGATGTTACCAGAGTTGGTGATGTCATAGACAGATAAATGACTAATAATCACAGTACTTTACAACAGTGAAAATCTTTTTTTTTTTTTTTTTCAACAATATTATTACTGTTTCTCAGGTTTCTTAATGTATACACTGAGAGTATGTTATTGCAGATTTTTGTGCATTCTGGTAAAATATTCGCCAACTTTAAATCTAAAAACATTAGTATTAAATGACCGCAAAAAACAACCACACACCTCCTTGGCAACAGCTCTGTGACAAACTCATCATGAAGATGAAAAACCACTAGAGTATGATTGGTTCATTTTAATTTTTGAGTTTTTTTTAAATCGCCTTATATGCTGTATTCTGATGTTATTTGCAAGACATAAAGCCACATTTAAGTTTCTGTAAGAATATTTCCAGAGTCGAGCTGTATTAATGGGTCTTTTCCTCCTGGCCGCATGCAGCGCCGCTGGCAGAGGCAGTCCAGCGGGGAGACTCGGGGTGAAGATGAGAGTCCTTGGGGTGCGTCAAATTGGCAGGCATCTTAATCGTTTTGTATGCATTATTATAATGTTACTTGCTCACCTTTCCAGTAAATCTGTGCTAACTAGTATTTTTCTGCCGCAACGCGCTGACAGACCAGCAGGGAGATTCGTGAAGATAGAAAGCAGTAAGAGCACATTAAATTGTCAGGTCAGCTTTAAAACACATGTAGAATTTTTCAGAATCAGAATCAGAAAGAGCTTTATTGCCAAGGTAATCGCCTGATTTTTTTTTATACCAACATTATGTGTAAGGAATAAATACGTTTAAATTAATAAACTTCTGTAAGAACTTCGGGTGGACTGTATATTTGTCATTAATGCTTCAGCTGGTGTACTGTACTTTGCACAGCTGTGGTAACTTGTTGAATTGGGTTAATTGGGTTTCTTGTAATTGGACTTTAGTAATAGCATTCATTCTTGCTACACAAGATACCTGTCTGTGAAGCCATGTCCTGCTATACTGCATTTCTGTATAACATTTATGGTTTCTATAGCCGTGGCATCATTATGATGGTATTAAGAAGTGGATTAATTCATGTAGGATGCCACTGAAAGCCTAGGTGTGAAATGCAAGGCCCGCCACTGATGGGAGGAGAATATTAAAATGAATAATGTAACGCAATTTACGAATGTTTGCGCTCATCAAATTACTGGCATTTGTGCCATTATTTAACACCTAAAAAAAGCACATCTTAAACTATTTTGCTCTTGAAATGGCTGCAATTGTTGCTAGGAGGAGGCACCGCAGAGAATAGAGAGCACATAGTAGAAGGGAGAGGATTTCAATGCCAGAAGAACACATTATTCTAACATATTGTTTGCCAAGCCATATTATTTTTAATTTGTTTCAGGAAATAAAAGACGACCTGGAACCCTTAACTAGAAGTCATGCAATACTAGGTCCATCATAACTTCCTGCAACCCTTAATATTTTGGCTTCCTGTTGAGCATCAGCTCTGCTTATTTGCGACTACGCTAACTTGCACACTGCTTGGTATATTGCGTTGGTTGATATGTAACTGAGATGTTGCGTCTGTGTTAATTTGCATGTTGTCAGTAAATCACCTGCAGAAATTTTCACGCCCATCGGCACTGTTTTGGAATTTGTGCTCTTCCGCTAATTTGACCTATTTAGTAAATCTGCAAAATAAACCACAATAAACAGTTCACTAAGTTGTCAAATTACTGACACAGTTGCATTTCTGAACACCTCTGACATTTAAAAAAAAAGCTATTAAAAAATTGGCAAATTTGCATGCTCGCCACTTCCCTGGATACAGCGCAGACTTTGGGTCAGGCGTTGGCTGCACTCTTGGTCCAGGAGTGTCACCTGTGGTTTAACACTGCAAAGATGAGGGATGCAGATGACCCTATCTCCCAAGGTGGCAGATCTCGTGCTCCCTCGACACAGACCCGCTGGCCTGGGGTCTTTGCAAGTATGTGTCCCCCAGTGAACTCCCAACCAGATTTGGTTCCCAGAGTTCATGCTTGTGTTGTTGGCTGCTCCCTGGTGAATCCCCCTAATGAAGGACCTTCATTTTCAGGAGCAGGGCATAAACTGGCACTTACGCCCAGACTTGTGGAACCTCCATGTCTTGTCCCTGGATGGGAATTCACAGGGCTATCACCAGAGGTGACAGATACAATAAGTCAAGCAATAGCACCCTCTTCTAGGTTGCTATATGCCTAGAAGTGGCACCTTTTCACCACATGGTGTTCTTCCCAAGGAAAACCCACAGAGATATGTCATTGGGACAGTGCTTTCCATCCTCTAGGAAGGGCCTGGAGCCTGAATATGGCTGCAATAGCTGCATACCATGATGCTGTGGGCGGTACGTCCTTGGGACAGTATGACCTAATCATTAAGTGCCTTATAGGTGCGTGGAGGTTAAATCTTTCAAGACAGCGCATCACCCACTCTTGGGACCTCTCTTTGGTTTTACACACCACTTTCTATTTCAGAAGTAGCTTGGTAGCCCTTTTCCTGAAGACGTCTGAGCGTGGTGACTCTTGATGCGCTCCAGCTTCATTCTACTCCTTGTGAAGCTCTCCCAAGTGTTTAAATTGGCTTTACTTGACAGTTTTCTCAAGCTTGCAGCCATCCCCGTTGCTTGTGCACATTTGCCTGCCCAATTTCTTCCTTCCAGTCAACTTTGCGTTTAATATGCTTTGGTACAGCTCTCTGTAAACAGCCACCCTTTCCAGTAATGACCTTCTGTGACTTACTCTCTTTGTGGATGGTGTCAATGATTGTCTTCTGGACCATTGCCAAGTCAGCAGTCTTCCCCATTAGTGTGGTTTCAAAGAACAAGAGATACCCGGAATTTATACTGTAGGGATGGACATTTAATGAAACTCAAATGTAATATTGACTTTCATGAGCTGTAAGCTCTAATCGCTCTAAAAAAAAAACAAAAAAAACAACTTGAAATGTTTTACTTTACATGTAATGAATCTAGAATATATGAAAGTTTCATTTTTTAAAATAAGTTACAATAAAAACATTTACTTTTACATGATATTCTAATTTTTTTAGATGTTCCTGTATACTGCACCTGGATCACACAGAGATAATTTCAGCTGATCTGAGCAGCTATTTGTTTGTTTTGAAGGACAGTAGAAGAGGAAGACTGTCTCAAAACAAGAAATGGCCCATTGGATTGGGGATGTCATTCTTTTGGTGCATCAAGCCCAAGGCATACTGTGCCCCCTGGAAGTGAGAGCTCACTTTATCAGGGGTGTTGCAGCCTACTCGGCTTTAGCAAATGACACTTTGGTGGTAGACATCTGCAGAGCTGCAGGCTGGGCTACACTCAACGCCTTTCTGACATTTTATAATCTCCGGGTAGAGCTGGTTTTGTCCCAAGTCTTGGGTACCAACAAGTAAAACTTGGGCAAGTGATGGGGTGTACCATTTGCGCTTAGTGTCTTTCCCCACATCTGAGGTCATAATATTCTGTTCCCTATGCCTGGGGAACCTATGGCAACTTTTCTACTGCCATTTGCTACCAGACAAGTACCGTTGTACTTGGGATAGTGCTCTGTATGTCCTGATTCCATATCGGTAATCCCACAAAATGCATTTTCCATTGTCCACAGAGAAAGACAACACTTCTCTAATGTAAATGACCAGGTGTCCTTAAAAAAAAAAGAAAAACAAATACGGCTCAAGCAACCTATTCCCATGGTGATGACAAGTCTTAGGTCACCTGCTCTGGGCACTGGGAGGGTTACAACACGGCTTGAGTGCACTTGGTACTTGGCACGTGACAGCCCGCCTTCGCCTGCACCACTGAATCTCATAACACAGTTCAGCTGGTTGTGGCATTTAGTATAGTGACTCCTGGTGTCAGTAATTCGTAATCAGTAATTAACCTCAAAGTGACTGACAGATAGGGAGTGACTCATTACTATTGTAACCTCCGTTCCCTGATAGAGGGAACAAGACGTGGTGTCCCTCCTGCCACAAACCTGAACTGCCTGCCAAAATGGCTAGGATGCCATCTCAGCTCCTCAGCACAAACCTGAATGATTGGAGCCTGTATGACTGCAGGAGTGGCTGTTACGCAAGTTCCACTCGTCAATTTCATTGGCTTTTTCTGAAATGTCAGAAAATTTGACACAACATCTCAATCCCTCCATCAAGGAATGGAGGTTACAATAGTAAACAACAGGAAAAAAAGGAAGAAAGTTGTATAAATTTGGAATGACATGAGGGTCAATAAATGATTACAGGATGTACATTTTTGGCACTGACAAACCATTCCTATAAAATGCTGTTTTTTTGCTTGTTTATTTTTATTTTGTTTTTTGGTTAGTTTTTTACATCTTTATAATGTTGCTGTTTATGTTTTTAAATTCCTTATTTCATTAAACTATCCATTGTTCACTGACACAGTTCTGCTGTGAATATGTTCCAATCTGACAGAAATGTCACTGGCGGTGTGAGAGTGTAAGATGTGCTGATGGCTCCTACAAAGCTGTCAGAGGCGTCGGGCACCTGATCAATGCCAGTAAATCAAACTGATTCTTTATGTGACAGGAGAGAGTCGTACATTTATATGCTGCTGTATGAAATAACATCTTGAGCTCATGTCACACGCCTGCTTGAACTTCAAACCCAGTCTGATGCAACACCTGATGTGAGATTTGTACGTATCTGTGAGCGTTTCACTGACAGTTATCACTCCCATGATGTTTTTCTTTACTATAATATTTTTCCTGAGAAATAAATACAAGTAAATCATCATTTCTATGTTCAGCAAGAACTCATTTAAAAGAAGCAGCTGTTTACCTAATTATCCATTAGGTTTTAAATAAATAAATAAAGTGACTGAATGTGTTTTTAAAATTTGCATCATATTTTCCATTATGTATAAAGAAAAAAAAAAAAAAAAAAACATCAGAAAAATGAATAAAACCTAGAATAATTGCTGCAATCAGTAAATATAGTCAGTATGTGTTTTGCACATCATCAGCCTGATGTCAAAAAAAAAAAAAAAACCTTTTAAATAAAATTGTTTTAATTTTAAATAAACAAAATTGAGCATTATTTCTCTTTAGCCGAACTAACCGTTTTGCAGTGTAGCATCAAATCTTACAACTGTGATTTTATCGCATCATGCAGTATTTTTGCTTACATTGCAGAAAATGAATTGTCACAAAGTTAATATTTTACTACTGGCTGGAAGGTTGATGGTCACTATATTCTCAATATTACATGTACGTGTTGATACACATAGTGTGAGACCACATGCGAAAAGAGAGCTGATTTGAAATCGCCTCTCATTACGAGCTGCAGCTCGCTGAGAAGTCGCTCATGCGTTCTGCCGTTCCTCCACCCAGATGGCTCATAAAATCAGATGCATAGGGATGGATTTTGGAATAGGAGACAAACAAGGAGATTAATGTAATGGTGCACGTGCAGATGAAGCAGCAGTAATGACAAGACCTCTCAACGACGTGGAGATGAAGGTGTGTGCGTGTGTGTCGGGGGGGTGTGTGTTGCAGGAATACGTCCCGGCTCTCCTCAAATGATGGATAGCAACAGTAGGAAGAACAAAACCAAGCATTGCTCATGCTGTCACCACAATGAAACAGCTACATAACGGCATTTGGTCACAATGCGAGCAGCAGAGATGCCAGGCCATCATGCCACTTCTACTGGAAGTCAAAGACTTCATCCATCACTCGTCCGGTCCCTTTAGCATTTGACTGCACGCGGTGCTAGCGAGTTGTCTTGCGAGGGACTTCCAGAGTCGCTGAAGAGCTTTGATCCATTTATTTTGCCTGCCATTGTTTCAGAAGCGTTGTGTTCCATTGGGGTTGAAGAGGATTCAGTCAGATGTGTGCTGCAGATGAGGAACATCTGGAGAGATTCACCTGCCATGTGTGGAACTTCATTTTAAGAAAATAAAATTTGTGTAATATCGAAAGCACAGGCAGTAGCTAATAGAATTACTTTTCTAGGATAAAGCAGCCTAAAAAGCTGAATAAAGCGTCCCATCCTAAAAAATCACAAACTGTGACTGGCCCATCAGATCTAACTTACAGTTGAGTGAAGATTCGAAAACAAAAGACATAAAGTCTGGCACTTTCTCTAGTTTTGTTGGTGATGCTTACATGATGTTGACATACTTCACAGATGAATACTTTTGAACAGGATGAAGATGTCCACATTTTTCTTATTTTGTTGAAATATAATTTTTTTCTCTCCATTTAGTACTGCCCTTCAGAAGCAACAGAAGATACTTGCATGTTTCGCAGAAGACAAATTAATGCATTCCTTTTGGAGCATCAGTGAATGTTTGAACCTTTTTTAATAGTTGTGTTTGAGCCCCTCAACTGTCCTCAGTGTGAAAAGATGGATCTCAAAATCATACAGTCACTGCTGGAAAGGGTTCAAATATGCAAAAGATGCTGGGAAACTGAAGAATCTGCAGGACCTGGAGGTATTTCAGAGCAAACAAGGGACTCATGAACAACCATCACAAAACAAAACAAAACAAACAAACAAAAAAAACTGTCGTAGATCATCCAGGTAACCACACACAGTATTAAGAACCAAGGGTTCCCAGAATTTTGGAGGGGGTTATTTTAATAATTTTAGCTATGGTTTGGTCTTGTGGACTCTATGTAAACATCTTTTACATAAAATATCTTACTCAGGACAGTACTAAATAAAAAAATAACATGCATTTTATATGATCTCTCTTACTTTGTTAAAAGTATTCAAATTTTCACAGATTCTGCAAGGGGTTCCCAAACCTTTGCATAAAACTGTATGTCAGAAGAGACTTTTTTAACCCTTTAACTGTCACTCCCTATCTTGAACATCGACATGAAATGGACATCCAGAGTTAAATATTTATAATTCATGAATGAAAACATTTTTAATATGATTTTGATGTACAATTTCCATAGTAATGCAATGTCTGATTTTAAAATGGTTTTCAAAGGATGGATTTTGAAATTTTAAGTTTTCAGGTGATAAATAATTTCTTAAGATTTCTATTGCGTGACAGGTAAAAAGGCAACAAAGAAAGTCTTTTTGTGACAAAGGTCAGAACTCATGTTATGATGTAGATTTTTGAGGTGTACTCTTCTCATAAATTATTCTATCACTTTTCCTACATAATTTGTAACACAAAAGAGTGGTAAAATATCTATTTAGGAGTCTTAGACCTTCCCAACGGTATATAGTTTGTCATGATTAGATTAGGATTTATTTGTAAAATGGTGAAGTTAAAGGGTTAAGCAATATAGTTAACTAAAGGGTTAAGCAAATGTTTAGTAAATATTCACTCTCCTCCACTGACCAGTCTGTAAAATGTAAATAAGCATATGCACATTCGTAATAAGTACAAGTATGTAAACAGATTGTATTATAAAAGTGCTCTGGCAAACACATGCATCACACCACTATATATATGCGCACAAGATATTTTTGGATCCGAACAAGAAGATTTTTTAAGCTAAAAAAACAGCAAGAAGTGAGCTGAACCCTGTTGAAAGCCAGCATATGCTGGTTAAGGACCAGCATAAACCAGCAAAGGACCAGCTTAAACCAGCATCAAAACCTACCTACCAGCAAATGCTGTTTTTTTCAACAGGGAAGTCCTGTTTACATGTTCTTCTTGTGTTTGATCAATCACAAGCTGCTAGAAAGTCCAGGAGTAAGAGCTCACACAGTCCCTCAAAATGGCAAAAATGAACTACAATAATTCCTCAAAAAGTTGATAGTATTAGGAAAAGCGCCTTATGAAAGGTCACTAAGTGAAGTGAACTGATATTTAACAAGACATTCTTTTGTTCCTCCATGGTGTTTATCAGCTGACAATGTGATGCTAATATCTGGTGAAGTGGTGACTTTCACAGATATTAATGGCGCATTTAAGCGAAAACCGATGGATTGGAGCAAGATTTGCAGCGAGAGGATTCGACTTAATATTGAGGCATTGTTCTTCACCAAAGCGAAGGCTTAGAAGTCCTCTGAGGCGGCGTTTTAATCAACTCTCTTTCTGTTGGCTAAAGCAGCTATGGGACCTCGGCGTTACGCCGGCAGCCAATGACCCCGCAGTCGCCAATGACAAAACGCGGGCTCTATCTCCAGCGTGCGCTGAGCGCCCCTCCAAACACAAAGCCACCCAGGAACACACGAGCCCAAAGAGCCGCTCCACACGCCACGATCTGGATGAAAATTAGCACTTGCGGATGGTTAACGCGGCCGCTTCGTACCCCTGCCCGCGGGGCAAATGAACGGCGCGGGGCGGCTGTGGGGCATTCAGGGCATTCTTAAAATTAAAAGTTATAGTCTATTAGCCTGCGTTTGGTAGCTGAGCACGCACCCATGCCTAGCGTGGCCGCTAATGGGAAAAGATGTGTGGAAGTGTATGATTTATGGGTGCATGCGAGCAGGGGTGGAATAATTTGGTGCAGAACGGGTACTTACTGAACGGCAACAACTCGGCTACTTATCCGTACTTTCTGGTGATAAATTAGCTCTTGCTTAAAGTGGCCCAGGACCCATTTTTCATTTTGATTACTACACTTGATATCTCTTTCTTTTGCACTCTTTCTATGTCAGCAATGGTCCTTAGCATTTTTTGTGTATCAAGGCAGTGTGTTTAAGTAAACCCTCTCTCTGCTTCACTCAACCTCTTTTTTTTTTTTTTATCAACGTCCCTATGTAGGGCTCTTCTTTAATCTCTCCCTATCCAGGTGCTGCTGCTGTTCATCGTCCGGCTTTACAGCAATCGTTCACCTGAAAATAACACTTCTGTCACTGTGACCTCATGTCATTACAAACCCATGTGCTGGCATTTTAGGTGCTACACAAGAGGAGAAATTCTGAATCATCTCTATAAATCTAATACTTTGCTTCTTTCTGTTCAGTAGATGTTTATATGCACAATTTTTATCTGAATGAATCCAATCTGATTTCAGATTCTGAAAGTTCTGTTTATATGAACTTCCCATTCCCATATTTACATGTGTATTTACGTATTTCAAACTAAATGTCAGAAAGCTACTGCTAAGATTGTTTTTGCTGTGATGACATTGAAAAAGAAAGGTGATCTGTTTTTATATGAACATATGCACATTTGTAATAATTAAACATACGCAAAAGGTATTTTTGCATCCGACTGAGAAGATAATTGTATTCAAACGTTTACATGTGGTTTTTGTTGTTGTTGTTGTTGTTGTTGTTTTTCTGTTGATTGGATTATTTCAGGTCTTTCAATCTGATTGTAATTTCATTTGGATCAAGCTAAGTCAGATTGATTGAGGTGTTTACATGAAGGCTTTTCAATCTGATTGAGCCATCCGTTCAATTACTAATGGATTATGTGGGTGCATGTAAATTAGCTAATGATAGTTCATGGTAACCATGTTTGTCAAGCTCAAAAATGGAACAAAAAATCCCACCAAAAACAAAAAAAAGGGATGCACCGATATAGGCTGATAGAAGCAATTATCTGCCATTGGCTGATTGTTTAAAAATGATCATGACCAATTAATTCCTGTCAGTCAAAAGGCAGCAGAAATGCATGTCAGACAGCAACTTTATGAAGAAAATGTTTCTTGTGTCAAATTTAGAGATGTTAGGGCAAGTTAAAGCAACAATTAATGCAGCACTGTTATCACTGGCTCTGTTTGACCCTATGAGCCAGCCGTAGTTCAAGTCAGGGTTGCCAGATCCATGGTTTTCCGTTCACCAAACATTATTTGTAATACGCCTCCAATCCAATAATCGCAACGACCTCTGTGCTTTGTAATTTCTAATAAAAGACAGAGTCTCTTATTCCAACCCTAAACATTTTATCAGAAAATTCAAAAAATAAATGCTGTTTTGATGTTCCTAAATATGGCATGACAGATGAATAATATGATAAGATGATAAATATGACTTTAGACAGATCTCTTCCACTTTAATACAAGTTACAGTGTGAACTAAACATGAATGAACATCAGAAGAAATCTAGAAAAATAGAGTACAACTTGCCGAAATCCATCATGTCTCATATAATCGATCAATCAGCGTTTCAGCGTTTTTTATTTACTGTTAATTATATATGTACATTTGAATACATCTGTCATAAAGATCAGTTTTATGAAAACTAACTTACGTGCAATTGAGTTGTATACAAATGTTTCTATTTGAGTGTGATTATTGTATCTGAAGATAAATAGCACTGAATATAATAGTGTTCTTGTTCATTTGAACCTCTAATGTACCAGATGAGAAGATTCCCTGTATAGGTTACAGCATTAGTTGGGAGGGTTTTTTTTTTTCCCTTAAGATAACCAAACTATCGTTATCGGCATCGGCAGATATCATTCTGCATAATCGGTAATCATAGTACAGTTTAGAATACTTTTAATATTAATATTTTAGTATTTAATATAAAAATATTATGTTTGGAAGTGATTTTAAAGTAATTTTTGCAATTAAATAAAATGTATTGTGTAGTTTGAAATATCTTATCTGCAAGACTGCAAGTTTTTTAAGTGCACTACAAATGCACATTCGATACAGTTAAGCACACTTCTTCACAAGCTTTTCCTATGACTATCACTGCATGAAAAGCGTAGCATAAATATCTTTAAAAATGTTATGTTGCATGGAAAAAAGCAAACAATATAGGGTTTGCCATGACATGAGGGCGTGCAAATAGTGACACATTTTTCATTGTCCAGGTGAACTACTCATTTAATTCAGTTCTGTTGCAGTCCAGCAGGTCTCCAGTCATTTTGTTCCTGAATATCAAGCGCTCTGTGGTTTGGCTCATTCACTGTCGGCTGCTTGTCCAGCTGCCAGAAGACTGGAGCCCTGTCAGTCAGCCGCGACCCCGGCCGGGACCTTCCCCTACTGGGACAATGTTCCCATTGATCCTGGCTTGGCTGGAGTGACAGGACGCCGCCTCCGTCAGGGAAATAAGCAGGTAAAATATTAAGTTATGGGGGCAGGTTTCAATCAATAAGCGGGCCTGTGACTGAGGTGGGCTCTGAGGTTATTTGCCCCACTAGAGGACCCTCATAATGCAATTGAGGGATTTGAAACACAAGTGGATCTGGTCCAAAGCACCACAGACATCGGCCATCCCTTCCAGACCTGACTGGAAGCTCACAGATTTCACCAAGCGGCCAGTGTTGTTACTGAGCATATTGGCATCTGCTCGCCCTCCAATTTCTAGGATGAGCAGCAGATCCTGTGGCCTGTGTTCCAGTACAGAGAAAACAAATACAAAAGACGAACGACACAATGGGAAAATTCCAACAGAAGGGCCTGAAAAGTGACCAGTCACTGGAAGGCCAGGTTTGTTAATCTTATCTAGAACTACAAATTCAAAACAAAACAAAACAATAAATAAATCCTGCACACCATTCCACTTGCAAATGTATCAAAATATTTATTAACTCACACACAAAAAAAAATGCTGGGTTAAATACAACCTTGCGCTAGATAAAATATGGACAAACCCAGCATTTGGTTTGTTTTGGGTTACTACCCAGAAGGTTGGGTTAAACATTTAACCCAACCACTGGGTCAAAACAACCCAGTTGCTGGGTTTAGCCATATTTCGTGCTGGGATGTTTTTAACCCAGAGTGCAATGTTTTGGTCCATGACCAGATGCCTGATGAAGGTCATAGACCAAATAAGTTAAGTGAGTTTTGTGAGTTAATAAATATTTTGGTACATTTGCAAGTGCAGATAGTGTGCAAGATTTTTTGTTTGTTTGTTTTGGGGTTGGAACTTTTTTTGTTCGCTTTTGCTATGCACCTATCGATGAGTTACAGGTGTGTGAGGTTGATTCTTGATCTAAAGCTATGGCTAAAACGTTTTCCTTATTTGAAATAAAGCTAAAATAAAATAAAAATGTTAGACGAAAAACTTAGATGATGAGATTAGATGATTAGAAAATGATTAGAAAAACAAAAATATATGTTGCCTTGGCAATTAACAGATATAAAAAAAGTAAAAAAGTTTAAGTATTAAAATTACTTAAACAAAAACTAAATGGAAATAAATTAAAAACTAAATAGAAATATTAATGACAACAAGCACATAACCAAATTACTAAAACTTAAATTAAAATTAAAACTGAAATTCTAAATATTATTTAAATATTATAAAAGTATATAAATAATACTAAAATATAATACTTAAAAAAAGATTTTCCCAAGTATAACTAAAACAAAGATTATTCAATTACGTTTTACAAGAAAATACTACTCAGAATTGAGATAGATACTCTTGCAATTGTGAAAAAACAGAATTATGAGATAAAAAGTCACAATTATCTTCCTTTTTTAATTTTTATTCTGTGACAAAAATAATGAAATGAACTGCAACAAATAAACATACAATTTTAAAGTTTTGGAGGAAAAAAAAAAAAAAAAACAGTTACCTTTTAATGCGATTTTCAGTGTCTTGCTTGCCGTTTCTTGTAATTGTAAAATTTACTAGCAATTTCTGAAATCATGAACATTGTTCAGTATAGCCTAATCAGCCTAAACACCCAATACAGTATTTTCCAGGGTGTGAATATTTTCTTTTATGCAATGCGTCAAGATTTAACAGTTCTTTAAGGAAATTAAATCCGGTTCCTTTAAAGGAAAATAAAGTGCTCTGCACAGCCAGCACAAAAATGGCCAACAATCCAGACCTGGCAGTCATTAGTCATTAGGTTGGCCTCTGGGACAGGAGTCAAGACAACCCTGGCCTTTCTAGACCCCTGCATGTCAGGTGAGGCGACCGCTTCCTGTTAGTCCCAGCAGGACAAGTGAGACGGGCCCGGGACGAGCTCCTGAGGCGCTGACGAACGCCTATCTGCCGTAGAGCCCACCCTGCGCTGCTGATAAAATGTTAATGTAATTAACAGATAATGACTGTTGTTTTTAGCTGTCGATAAAGGATCAGACTCTCGCAAAGTCACATTCAGATATCTGCCAGCCATTGTTGGATTCAATTATTTCCCAAACACTCCCCCTCACCTGTCTTCATCGGCCACGTCCCCTCCTACCTGTCTGTCTTTGTCTGTCCTCCTCTAAAGCTGACAGACAGCCGACGTCGCTGACAACAGAAGAGCCGATTCGCTGCTGAGCGGAGGATATCTGTAGGCGTTTGCTTCAAATTGATGACTTTTGGTCATTTGGAATGTCCTGCAATGTCATCAGCAAAATGTAATCTGGATTATGTAATC
This sequence comes from Cirrhinus mrigala, assembly GCA_036247105.1. Taxonomy (NCBI): domain Eukaryota; kingdom Metazoa; phylum Chordata; class Actinopteri; order Cypriniformes; family Cyprinidae; genus Cirrhinus; species Cirrhinus mrigala. Next base: position 33,683,867 of record CM070023.1, read on the forward strand.
AGATTACAAAAGTAAGTACTTGTAATGTAAATATATTACGTTTTGAAAGGCTTATAGTCAGATTACTATTACTGTTTGTTGATTAGTATTCACACAATGTCAGTAAATTATTCATAATTTTCTATTAATAACTTGCTATTAATATTACTAAAGAAAGTATGTTCATAACTAATTTGCAGTCAGTAACAGACTACATTTTTTAAGCAAATCTACCCAGTCCTGGGTGTGATGTAGGCTACTTAAATATCTCTGGTGGTGCGCAAAGACTGCTGGGTATTGAAGTGATGTATGGATGTAGACTTGTTCCCTATGTAGTGCCCTTCAGACTGAAAACATCCAATGCATGGAACTCAAACTCAATAGGCCTCGAATATCCTCTGAAGGCCACTTGGCAGGGCGTTAGCGATGGATTGCAACGCACCCCGCGAGTCGGGCCGCTAGTTAACTCCTACAGTCCCAGCAGTGTTTCAGCGGGAGCGGCGCTCATAAATCATGCGATCGAAGCAGGCAGCCGCAGACACCCCTCTCACCTCGGACACGGACAGGGACGCGAGGCGCAAACAAGACAAATGTATTTATTTTGAACAGGAAACCACGCGGGGTCTATCAGGACGAGGGAAGTGCGGCCAGTGGCGCGGCTTTATTTGTACCGCTGTATTTTAATAAGCATCAAACCCAAACAAGATTAGGTGCTTCCAGTTTACAAAATGTCAGGGAAGGCAGCGCTATCAGTCATAATAAATGGGCTCATGCAAACAGTGGGGTCTTTACCATGCATAACAGTGTGTTTGGAGAGCATTGCGCAGATGCTAGGCGCTGATATGCAATTATTCTAAAGAGTATCAAAATCCGAGCGCCAGCCGGACGTTGCGCCACCGCGGCCCTGAGCGCTGCATTTGTCTTCGCTGCTCAGGAGGAACACGGGCGCTAAGAAAAGAACGATCCAGGAATAATAATCATCGCTGCATCTTCCGCGTGTATTGGAATGGACTGCTGCATCGTACTGAAGAAAACCAGTCAGTATTTAAAATGTGAATCCAGTCTGTTAAGGAGTTTTCACATTAGCAGTATGTTTATTTGGGATATTCTGATGTAGCTAATCCAGGCAATGAATCATCTGATTTATATCTGCTTTACATATACACTGTAAAAAAATTAGTTTTTTAAAAGTTGTAAACTAAACAAAGAATATTGAAGTTTGTTTCAAATTTCACAAGGAAATTTCAGTCTTCCATTAAAAATTTACATTTAATTCAAAGTAATCCCAGCTAACAAAAATATGTTCTAAAAACGTTCCCTTTAACCCTTTGGGTTAGTTCACCCAAAAATGAAAATTCTGTCATTAATTACTCACCCTCATGTTGTTCCAAACCCGTAAGACCTTCGTTCATCTTTGGAACACAAATTAAGATATTTTTGATGAAATCCGAGAGCTTTCTGACCCTCCACAGACAGCAAGGGTCCTACCACGTTCAAGGTCCAGAAAGGTAATAAGGAGCTAAGCAGGAGCTAAGCAGGAGCTAAGGAAAAAAAAAAAAAAAAAAAAAAAAATTATTTTTGCTGTTCTACGCCACTTTTTTTCAGTGAAATGTGTTGAAATTGATCACTGAAAAACCCTTACTGCACGAACACTAATTAATATTAATATTAGTCCACACTCTATAAAATGTTGGCTTAAAAACAATCCAACTTGGGCTATTTGCCAACCCAACACATGCTGGGTTATTTTGACCCAGCTGGTTGGGTTAATGTTTTTACCCAGCATGCTGGGTTGTTTTATTTAAGTAAACTGTTGTTTAAAAATAATTATATTGCTGGCTTGAAATGGGCCGGAAATTAAAAATCACACAGAATTATAGAGGCAACAGCAATAATCAAAAGATAAACATTTGTTATTAAGCAAGAACACTCATGGACAAAAATATAGGACTAATTGAATTTATTTGGGTGAATACAGAATAGTTTACAATATTACATACATTTAAACTTGTTTAACAAGCATTTTAGAAATAATAAATTGAACATTTAAAAGCAGCATTTTAATTTAAGTGTATTCAACCATTCTCTGTAATCGCTTTTCACCAAAATAGTGCTAATTCTCATGCCGGTGTGTCGGCATGAGAACCCCAGACCGTCGCCGTAGCTGAAAGATGCCGTGACTGACTCCATAGAGAACATATTTTAACATCAAATTAAATTCTGTATTATAATGAATAAAATCAATTTGTTATGCAAAAGGCATTTCCATCATGCAAAACGATCTCTCGCGATTATTGCGTTACATAAAATAATATAATTTACAGCACAGTAAAGACTTTTTAAATTAAATAAAATGTATACAAACCTTTATTATTTCGCTGAAGTGCACCAAATCAGCAGCGCCGAGAACTGCTCTCTCCTGTAGAGGACTGTAACTCAGCAGCTGGGTTGTTTAATTGGAGACAGGCTCAACCCAGCAGTTGGGTAGAAAAAATAACCAAAAATGACCCAGCAGCTTAATTACAGAAAAACTACCCAGCACCTGGGTAATAAAATTAAAAACAACCCAATAAAATGACCCAACAAGCTGAACCCAGCATTTGGGTTAAATAACCCCCCCCCCCCCCCCCCCCCCCCCCCCCAAAAAAAACAGCATATTTTAAAGTGAAGAAAAACTATCCAATTGAAGGGGTCATATGATGCGGTTTCTTGTTTTCCTTTGTCTTTGGAGTGTTACAAGCTGTTTGTGCATATATAAGATCTGTAAAGTTGCAAAGATTAAAGTCTCAAACCCAAAGAAATATTCATTATAAAAGTTAAGACTCAGCCATGCCTTCCTAAAAAGGCTCATTCAAACACACCCCTACAAGTCTACGTCACGGTGTGGGTATTGTTGTGGAGACGCTGTGTGTTTCATTGTGAAAGCAAAAATACTTTATTTAGCCTTCCAAATGAGGACACAACTAGAAATCAGTGGTTAAGTGATATTTGCCAGCTGTACACAAAGGGTTAAGGCTATTAAGTGGGGCAATTCCGACGTTGCAAGGACAGTCTGACGCTTCTGGTTTACGGCCGGTAACTATGTTTTCATATTTAAAGAATTTGCTACTGACTATTCAAACGCGAGTTTTTGAGCAGTGTAGAGTAGTGCTTGTTGTTTGTCATTTCTACCATCACGGATGCAGACATGGTGTTATGTTTATGTGACACAACGCAACACAACGCATAAAAGGACAGTATGAGTTATTGTAATCAGTAGTTATGTCCTGACTGGATGCAACAAATGCCTCGTTTATAATGAGTTTTATTGTTTTTGTCTCGTCGTATTGGGAAACGGCGTCACAACATGGTAAGGGGCGTAACATTTCAATCACACGCTTGAGGTATTCGGCCAATCACAACGCACCAGAGAGCTGGCCAATCAGAGCACACCACGCATTTCAGAACGATAAGCTTTGTAAAAATCAAAGCGTTTCAGAAAGGCAGGGCAAAAAGGAGCAACAGTAATGTACAGTATGTGGAAAATAATGTGTTTTTGAACCTCAAACCGCATAAACACATTGCATTACACCAAATACACAAAATAATGTTCTTTTTAGCAACATCATATGACCCCTTTAAAAACAACCCAATACAGCCCAGCGGGCTGAACCTAGCATTTTTTGAAACTCACTGTTTCTAAAAAAAAAAAAAATAATAAAAAAAAATTGATGTTTACAGTAATGCACTTGACATTATATTGCCATATTCATATTTATTATGTCGACCTAGTTCCGTGGCACAGCAACTGTTTGTATTCGTATTTGTTTACTAAAGGGGCTTAATGTTCACTTTTGGGTGTCTTAAGGAAAAATTTAAATTTATTTTGCAGTGAGTTCCAACCATGTGAAGGAAAAAAAAGCTTATGCAATTACGGCTAATTGAAGTGTTAATTAAATCAAGAATGATGAACTGGGGGGGGGGGGGGGGGGGGTGTCAGGGTGAAATATGTGTTATGATTGTATATATATTGGACATGATTTGATCAACGACACTAATAACAATCTGTAAAGACCCTACAGACGTCCATCACCCCAAAATCAGTCACCTGTCCCGTGTGACACACCTGAGAGAGATGGATTCTGCTACCAATCAGAGGTGAGTGGCACTTTCGTCCTCTAGTAAAATCAAGCATATCCGTCCCTCGGGTCGAGCTTAATTGCCATGCAGAGGAGAGGAGAGAGCCTGTCACACTTGACCTTGCCTGACATTAGAGTATTGTATATCTGCAATGCTAAATAATGAGGATATCACAGAATCAGGTGCTCAGGTATGAACGAGGATTACTAAAATAAAGAATGAACGGCATGCACGCCAAAGTAATGAACACAAAATCATTCATCAATTAGACCGCTGCGTCCGCCCACCCGGGCTCCGTCCCCGACCACTGAACAGCAATAACCCGGATTGGCCTCCATATTTATATAAATCTTCCCAAAGTGCCGTGTATAGGATAATGGGGGTCATTCACAATGGCTTTCAGGAGGTTTGTACCTTTCAAGGGCTCAAACGAGACCCATCATCCTCTCTTACAGAAGGCTTTTCTTGCTGTACGTGCGCTGATCGCTAAGGAAGACGTATTGACAGGTCCGGGCCAAAAGGTGACTCACTACAAAAAAAACACTGTTGTAGATCAGAACATGAATCGCTGTTCACAATGCATTGTACCAATGTGGAGTATTTCTAAGTGAAATATAGTATTCAGTTAAAAAAAGATAAAGGTACTTTGATAAAGTAAACGGAGAGAAGGTAAATAGGTTTAGTTCTGATTTCTTGTTGCTTTTAAACCGCCAAGTTCAATAAATCCATATAAAATATTTGTTAGCACAATGGTTTTCAACATTGCTAATAATCAGAAATGTTTGTTAAGCAGCAAATCGGCATATTAGAATGATTTCTGGAGGATCATGTGACACTGAAGACTGGAGTAATGATGTTGAAAATTCAGCTTTGATCACAGGAATAAATTACATTTTAACAGATAATGACATAGACAACAAACATTTAAACAGTCTTAATTATTCTAAACCTTACAAATGACCACCAAACAAGAAAGTTTCATGCTGACAGTGGGAATAAAAGCAGTACACACACATAAAAAGACAACAGAGAGAGAATACTGAACATTCACAGCTCATGTTCAAATTGATTTCCTGTGTCCTACGAAGTCATTGTCTTCTTGCTTTGTTTCAATAGTTTGCCTGTTTGACCTTTCCTTCTCATCTTCTTTTGGCTGAATTTACGTCTTAGTGTTTGTCTGTGGCCTTTTCAACTTGCTGTGTCCAAACCTGTTCACATTACACGTCCCAACAACTGCTCCAATGATGACAAACCAATCGTAAATATATATATAAACACTCAGACTCTGTGTGAACGTAGAGGACATCATAACTATACATACAGATGTGTTGAGATCATTTTTTAAAGACAGCTTATGAAAAAAAAAAACAATGTTAGTATTAGAAGGCAATATAATGGCACTACTTCACTTGAATTCTTATAAAAGATGCACTGAAATGATTTAATGTCTTCTCTCATATACAGTATATGAACATACTCATTTTTGAATGCAGAAACACTGTCACGTAAAACTAAGCATAGTGGAGTCAAAGCACAATAATGGCATTGTTTTTGTTGCTTGCAACCTCACAGTTTTGCTGACGACTCAAGTATAAACCAGGCTTGAGCCCAAAAGTACACTTCAGTTTTAATGCAAAAAGTTAGCGTACATGGACGGCTGAATATCTAGCTTTTTAAAGTGTACTTCATTTGATAGGGCGCACAAACAGACATTTGACAGTTTCATCCTTGTTCAGCTTCTGCACTATTTCCTTCAAGAAGTTATGAACCTCTTTTAGAAAAAAAATTAAAAATCATTTCGAAACTTAACCAGAAATCAGCACAACTGTTGAAGAACAGGAGAAAAGTGTTCAATAGAAAGGATTCTCGAAATAATTCACACAGCTAAATTCTGGACCAGCTTAAGTTTATGAGCAGTTTAGAAGGAAGACCAGAGAAAAGAGCTTTGCAATAATCAATAAAAGAGGGACAAAGATGATTAGTGTTGAGTAAATGAAAATAAGCAGATAGAATTATATTATTTACATGGTCCTAAAAGGATAAGGTGCTATCAAGGATGGCACTTAGACTCTTAACCTGTGCCAAATTAGATTTGGTGTCTAAAAGGAAGATTTCGGTTTTACCACTGTTTACCACTGTTCCATATTCAAGGAGCCGTAAATAAATAAAAGAGGGCCCAAAACTGAGCCTTGGGGAACACCAGTGATTAATTAATTGAGACTGAACATTTGAGTTGTACGAACTCTAACTTGAACCTTGGTTTCTGTAAACAGTAAAGTCCCAGCTTCTTTGATTTGATTGGCCATTACAATCATTTTGACATTGATGAGCGCTCTTAGACTGCTAAGGCAGAAAGGGGTAATATTGTTAACTAAAATTAAAATTAAAACCATAAAAAAAAAATCTTGAAATAAATGTTAGCTGACATATTAAAAAAAAAAAAAAAAAAAAAATTCAGCTAGTTGCCAAGGCAGCATTTCTCATTTTCATTTAATTTAACTTGAAATGCTAAAAATTCCAAATAAGAATGAAAAAATAAATAAATAAATAAAATAGATAAATACATAAATAAAAGCTAAATTCATAATAGTAACATAACAGTACAGTATATCTCTAATACTGAAATATTACTAACTACTAACCACTTAGGCTTTTAAAACTATTTGTCATCTCATAAACAGACAGATAAGATTTCTACCTATGAAGAGTGATTCAAATCACTCACTTATGAGGTTTCATTTCTGCCTCGGAAAGCAGCTGCTAAGCAGGCAGTGGACAGCCAGGCAGCTCACTAGCCAATATGTTGTTTAAAGGCTATTTTTATTAAATCATTGACAAACTTTTTATGCAAAGATGGCAAATTTATTCACAGCACTAATGTTTCTGCAGTCCACTTTGGTTTCTGCTGTTTATTTCACCAGCATCTGTTCGGCTCTCAGTGTCACAACAGTCTGTCAGATGCAGCCTCACGCTGAGCTAATTGTTAATGGGAAGCTGTGTTTTTATCTTCCATTAACCACGCCTCTAATGACAGACAGCGAGACAGCTACACGTGTCTGACCTCTGCCACTCGTGCTGCTGTCTGTCAGCACAACCGAAACACCCAACATGTGGAGCATCACCAGTCATGAAGGTGTTCGCAAGTTAACCATCACTGTTCTTGGTCATTATTATTGGTACAGTATTTTATGTGTTATTTGCCCCCTGGTTGGTGTGAGAAAAAAAGAGAGAATATGAGAAATACAAGTTTTTATGTGGAGACTTAGATGAATAGTTCACTCAATGAAAATTACCCCATGATTTACTCACTCTCAAGCCACCCTTGGTGTATATGACTTCTTTATTACAATCACAGTTATATTTAAAAAATGTCTTGGCTCTTCCAAGTTTTATATAATGGCAGAGAATGGCTGTTGAGATTTTCAAGCAAAATAATGTGCGTCCATCCATCATAAATAGTACTCCGCGCGGTTCCAGGGGGTTAATAAAGGTCTTCTGAAGCAAATCGATGCATTTGTGTAAGAAAAATATCCATATTTTATTTTTTATAAACCATAATCTCTAGCTCTAGCTGTGATCAGTGTGACAGTATGACACCATTACACACATCATGACACACACGTTCACGAGTGAGTGATGTTCCAGCGAGTGACGTAGCCGCAAGCGAACGTGGTGACGAATGCAGAAACGCAGTGTAGAGAGTAAAACAAAGCACTAGTCAAATATTAGAAGTACAAAATGAGGATTTGTCAAGAAATTTCAATATAGGCCAAGAGGAGAGAGGTTTTCCTTTACTGTAAACGAAACTTGGTTCTCGTGAGACTAGTATATTGCTGCTTCCTACGTCGTCTGCTGGAACACAGCTTTCTCATGAACGTGCGTACGACAGTTAGCGGAAGTTAGAGATTATGGTATATAAAGTTTTAAATATGGATATTTTCCTCACAGAAACGCATCGATTCACTTCAGGAGGCCTTTACTCACCCCTTGGGGCCATGTGGGACACTTTTTATGATGGATGGACCACTTTATTGGACTTCAATTGGACTTTTGAATCTCAATTATAAATCTTGGAAGAGCCGGGACAATTTTTAATATAACTCCGATTGTATTCTTCTGAAAGAAGAAAGTCATATACACCTAGGATGCCATAAGGATGAGTAAATCATGAGGTAATTTTCACTTTTGGGTGAATTATGCGAGTGAAATGGCCATATCACTTAATTAATGAGATGCAGATTTTGAGACAACATCACAACAAACATGAAGGTCTTTCAGAGTAGTCTTTATTTATTGTAAGTAAACTTACTTTTTATTTATTTATTTTTATTTTTTTCTAATTTCAAATTATAGCTATAGATTTAGCTTTTTTCATGCTGAAATTAAGTTGTAAAAAGAAAGATAAATTATACTGACCTACATCAAGGAAGATCTTGGCTTACTGTATCTAAAGAAAATTTGGGACAGCACACTAAATTAAAACTAAAACAGTAATTTGTAAATCACATTTGATGTATATTACAGTGAAAAAAACAGCACATTATTTGATGTTTTTCCCCATGAATAGGTTGTTTGCAATCACGTGATTCTGAGGACATGCGAAATGCAGCTGGAGAGCGGGAAGTGTTTATGGAAGAGTTGTTTATGGAAATCGATCAAAGCGAGAAATTTCATTTCATATCGTGTATGAAAATTTGCTGTTCATAATGGGGAAAAGGCAAGAAATTGACAGAAAAACGGAAGGAAAAGTGGCTTGTAAACCTGCGTCTGCAGTCAGGAGGAGAGTAAGATAATGCTTGTGTGTGCGAATGGTTAATAAAAGATATAATATTATTAAGATATAAAGAAATATATAAATAGATACAGGGTGAGACAGTGAGAATTCACTCAATGCTAAATGCCACACATAGACACGATGTAAATAAGATACTATATTTGCGGTCGATTACAACTGAGCCTTGTGAGATGGTGATAAATTGAAGTGAGTGGCAGCTTTCTACTATATGAAAGTGCTATTTGCTCGCTTTCTAGGCTATAATCAATTCAGAATTTGAAAAATTCACTTTACATGCTGCTAACAGGTCCAATGGCCAAAAACCCTGTACAGCTGTAGTTTCAGGACTATGTATCCTGCATCCTTCATATAAATGTGGGAATCACTTTTGAAATTGTTTGTTTGCTATCAGGCTTAGTTGCTTAGTTGCCTCGATGAGGCAACTGAGGCAGCTATTTCAATTTAATTGAAATTTAATCACTCCTCTTCATAACATAAGGATCACATCCAACATATGTTGTGATTTTCTGTTTATACCTTTCTCTTGTACAGTACAGTTTCCTCCATCTCATCTCATCCGTTCTGCTTTTTCAGTCACTCCTGGAAGTTCGCTGCATGTGCAGGGTTTTGTGGCTATAGGTCCTGTCAGAAGCACGTAAAGTGAAACTTTTATTCAAAATCCGAACTGATTATAGAAAGCGAGCAAATAGCGCTTCCATATAGTCACTAAAAAGCTGTGACTCACTTCAATTTATTGCAATCTCACAATGTTCCGTTATAATCAATGACGCTCTTGGAACTACACATATAATATCTTACATTGTGTTTGCGTGTGGCATTTAGCATTGAGTGAATTCTCACTGTCTCACCCTGTATATATTTATATATTGCTTTATTAATATCTTAACATATTATTATAACCATTTGAACACACAAGCATTATCCGACTCTCCTCCTGACCACAGACGGAGGTTTACAAGCCACCTTTTCCTGCATATTTCAGTCAATTTCTTGGCTTTCCCCCTTTTTGAACAGCAAATTTTCATACATGATAAAAGCTCCTTGTGGTTTCTCGCTTTGGAGCATCCATAAACAACGCAAAACACAGGCGTTTTGAGTTTCTGCTAGTGATTCCTATGGAGAAAAATCACTTCCTTCCCTCCAGCTGCATTTCGTGCCACAGCAATGACGTCATGTGCAAACAACCTATTGTATTGTTTTTGTTTGCTTTACCCAAAATGAACATGTATATCAAATTTGACTCTTGCAATGTTTCAAAAAAGTTGGGGCAGCATTTGTGGATGTACTGTAGCTTCATATTGTTGTGCTTGAAAAGGTTTTTTAACAAAGTAAGCCTGAGCCCATGTGGCTGTATCAGCTATGGATGAATGTCGCTTCAGTGTCGTTTTAGGAATTGGAGATAACGGGAGTTAAGATTTCTGTGCAGATCATCATTTTTAAACATGGCAAACTGGTGATCCTCAACCCATCTTTGCTGCTAATGACTCAGCCCTTACTGGGTGCTGGTTTTGTACCAAATTATGACTACAATCACTTGTTGACATTTAATACCTCATTATACTGCTAAGCTCCCTCCTGTACCAACATTTTTCTCAGTGTGTAGCAGGCATGGATGTAAATTTAAAAAAGAAATGACACTGACCACACAAAACATGAAATATTTATTGTTGAACCCATGACACTATGCTTAACTAGTGCTGTGCTCTACAGTTTGAAATACAGGAATGCATCCGATTACGTTTTACACATTCACCACTGACACTTGTTAAATACAAGTGGTACAATCTAAAGACGTGGTGTGCCAGGCGTCAGCGCGGCCTTGTCAAACACATGGGCTAATATCTTCTCATAGGAGCCCCAATGAGCCGTCGCACACGTCCCCCATCTGCCGAGGCTTCATAGAAGGACGCAGATGGAGCTCTCCAGCTTTTCCATCCAACTGGAGCCAGAGCAAATGGAGGAGAACGCATGAGCACAGGTGAGAAGAAATCAGCCACGAGAACGTGTAGAACGCAGCCGCTGCAGGGACTGGTGTGAAATGCAATCTTCTTCTTATAAACCACCGCTGCGGTTCATCTTATAAGGCGCTCTCATTTCGCTCTGCCAGGTGTAATCTCGCCAGTGCTTTCTGCACACGGGTGCACAAAAACTAAAAGGAAAGGAAGCCAAAGGATGCGACACCGAGGTGAGAAAAACAGCGGCTGCCTCAGACGGAAAAAGACATATAAGTTTAATAGTATCCTTTAACATCTCCTTAACCCGGCGCGCGGGACTCCCCTCGGCCCCCTCCAACCCGCGGCCCCGGGCGACGCTCCCTCGAGGGCTGTTTGATTCTCCTGTCAGGGGGGCCGCAGGCGGCGGGCCGCTGATGAGCTGCTCAGGCCACCGTGAAATGCACCATAACCTGCCAGCGCGAGCGGCCCCGGCGAGATTGCCGTATTTACTTTTTAATCTGGCCGCCTTAATACACACGATAAAAACTTTGTCACATTAGATGGTGACAGATGGGCCCGGAGATGTTATTGCTGGTCCAGGGGCCGGGTGGAGAGGGAACGGCGTTCGGGGGGATGGGTGAGAAAACGGCAGGAGGGAGGCGGCTGACCGCGCTCGGCCCAATCACGATAATTTTTCATCACTCCAATTACATTGTTGAGCGCGCTGCCGCACACACACAAACACACACACGTACGCGGCGACGGCCATGCAGTTCAGTGACATCAATAAGATAAAATGAGGTGCCCTCACGGGTGTCTCTTCTGCACAGTCTATTTTCTCTTAAACAAGTCCTAGGCTGTGTTTGCAGTGGAATATAAATGCATTGGGGCCATTCAAACCGAATTCATTTTTCCATTTCACTGTGTTACTTTTCCATAATTTTTCTATGTAAACATCTAGCGTCGCATTTTTTAAACGCCATGTCAATTTAAAAGAATTTGAACTTTTACATGAAGCGCCACTCATCAGTGTCAGTTACAAAACAGTGGACCAATCAGACAACCCCGGAGGCGGGGCAAGCATTACAAGCTTTTGTTTACAGTAGCAAGTTCGTAAGGTAACCGTTATTGTTTCACGTCTCAGAAGCCCCTCCAGTTTTGTGCTGTGCATTTTAAATAAAAAAAAAACATTCCTGAGTGTTTATTTTTTCGACACAAAGACACGTTCTGTGTAAACGGCCCCATATGCTGCATTCTTCAGGTGTTTGTTTAGAACAGTTTGCATTATGCAACGATACACATTTCAAAGAGCAGTATACTGCATTGTTCAGGATTCCAACATAATTTTTTCCACAATTTTTCCCAGGATTTTAAAGGGGTCATGAACTGAGAAATCAAAATTCCCTTGATCTTTTGGCATATTGTAACGTGGGGTTTGGGTTTTGTTTCATGTTCATGTTTTCGTGTCCTTTATTTTGTGTTTGATTCATGCTGTTTGTGTCTTGCTTCCCTTGCCCTCTTGTATTCCTGCCATTGGTTCCCTTGTTCAATGTGTCATGTTCTCATTGGTTGGATTAGTCATGTGTTTGCTCATTGGTTAATTTGTGTCATGTGACCCTCTTTGTTTCCTATAAGTAGCCCTTTTGTTGCCATTGTCTCTTGTTGTGTATTGAAGTGTGTACCTGCTGTTGGTGAGTTTGAGTATCTGTTCCTGTTTCATCCAAGTCTGTTCCAAGTCAAGTCTCTGTTTGGATTATGTTTGGATATTGGGTTTCACTGTAAATAAACGGCACTTGGGTTTATCCTAAACTCTCCTTCAGTGGTCTAATCGTTGCAGACAAACTTGACATTAACAGACTTGACTTGGAACAGGAACAGATACACAAACTCACCAACAGCAGGTACACACTTCAATATACAACAAGAGACAATGGCAACAAAAGGGCTACTTTTAGCAAACAAAGAGGGTCACATGACACAAACAAACCAATGAGCAAACAGACACATGACTAATCCAACCAATGAGAACATCACACATTGAACAAGGGAACCAATGGCAAGAATACAGGGAAAGCAAGACACAAACAGCATGTTTAAAATACAAAATAGAAGACATTAAAACATGAACATGAAACAAAACCCAAACCCCACGTTACACATACGAGAGGTCATTCTGCAACCCCAATTCCAGAAAAGTTGGGACGTTTCGTGAAATGCCATAAAATCAAGACTATGTTATCTGTTCATTCTCTTTAACCTTTATTTAACTGACTCAAGTACAAAGAAAAATATTCCAATGGCCAACTTTTAATGCTATTTGGAAATTTAACCAAATTTTGATTTTCATGGCTGCAACACACTCCAAAAGTTGGGACAGAAGCATATTTAACACTGTGCCACATCAACTGTCCCTTTGGTCTTCGGTACTGAGAACTCGATGCTCTTTTTTCCCAGAAACAAGCTGAAAGAAACGTGGACTCGTATGACCACAGCACACATTTCCATCCTCTTTTTGACTATCTGAGATGAGCTTTGGCCCAGAGAACCCCATGGCATCACTGCATAGAACTGATGTATAGCTTTCTGCTGGAGTAAATTCAAGTTGCATTTATTGATGCAGCTGCAGAATGTGTTCAGTGACAGCAGTTTTCCAAAGCACTCCTGAGCCCATGTGGTTATATTTAAAGGAACACTCCACTTTTTTTTTTGCTAATATCTTAGCATAGATCATTGAATCAGATTAGACCGTTAATCTGATCTGATTGTCTAATCTGACTGTTGTTTAGCAGCGCAGCATGACGGTTTCTTATGCAATGCCATCTGAGGGCTCAAAGGTCATGCACATTCAGCTGAGGTGTCTTACCCTGCCCTACACAGACTGACATTTCTCTGGATTCCCTGAATCTTTTCACAATATTATGTGTGGTAGTTGGTAAAATTCTTTGTGATTTTCTATTAATAAATGTGATTTTTGATTTGTTTGACACTTTTGTCATGAAATTTGTCATTGAAATGCTGCTTTTATAACCAAAACATGATATACTTATTTATTTCCACTTCACCTGCTTATTGTGAACTGTTTCAAAACAGGTTAATTAGGATATTCTATCACCTTTTCACTTTTATTTTGCCTCTGTCCCAACCTTTTTGGAGTGTTTCAGCCAAGAAAATCAAAATTTGGTTATATTTACAAAATAAAACTAAAAGTTGGCCAGTGAAAACTTTGGATTTTTTTTTTCTTTGTACTTTAGTCAATTAAATAAAGGTTAAAAAGAATGAACAGATAACTTATTCCTGATTTTATGGCATTTCACGAATTGGGATTGCTTTTCTGGAATTGGGATTGTACTATAAAAACATTCTGTAAGTTTCAGAATTCAAAACTTTCTTAGTCTAAAAACAGCTTATATTGAAGCCAAACTGCCAAAACAACAGGTTGTTTACAAAACAAGGCACAATTCGATGCAGGATTTTTAGAAAGATTAAAACTAAAAGACAATGCAATGCTGGCTATACTGAATCCGACAGCAATGTCACAACACACAAGTGTAAGTAAGTGTTTTTATTACGTGGTCACTGTTACTTTGTCTGTTATTACAGATCATTTGACATGTACTGAGTATTCATGTGTTGTTAACCTAAATCAGAGCAGCATCCATCTATGAAGGGTATACTGTCAAACATACAGAAGTGTTATAAATAAACAAATCGCACACAATCAAAAAATTCCAGCAAACAGCTCTGATGCAATTAACTCAAAAGGAAATCTGGAGAACTAATGATCATTTTCAGCCATGTATTAGTCTGAAATTAGAAGTTATTATTATCCAGTCTATAAGATTGATTTGTGTCTTAAAGGAATAGTTCACCCAAAGATGATAATTTGCTGAAAATATGCTCACCCTTAGGCCATCTATAATGTAGGTAAGTTTGTTTCTTCATCAGATTTGTAGAAATGTGTCATTCCATCACTGTCTCACCAATGGATCCTCTGCAGTGAATGGGTGCCGTCAGAATGAGAGTCCAAACAGCTGATTAAAACATCACAATAATTAAGAATTAACTTTAAACCATCACTTTTGGCTAAAATACGAGTCCATAATCCATAACAATTCTTCCAACGGTGGACAAGTCCATCTCCTGTTGTCTCTTACATCAAAATCCAGCCTCATATTTGTTTACAGCTGTTTTGGACTGTCTGGACTTGTAAACAGTGCTTGACCAGACCAGACCAGACTTTTCACAGATTTGTTTTTTTTTTTTTTTTTTTTTTTTTACTTATGGATTATTGTGATATTTTTATCAACTGTTTGGACTCTCATTATGATGGCACCCATTCACTGCAGAGGATCCACTGGTGAGACAGTGATGGAATGATACATTTCTACAAATCTGATGAAGAACAAACTCATCTATATCTTGGATACCAAGAGAGTAAGCAAATTTTCAGCAAATTCTCATTTTGGGTCAACTATTCCTTTAAAACAATTTCAACCCAGTCCAGTATTTTAATTGCAATTAAATTAGCAATTTTAATTGACATTTTTCTCCAATGCAGTGTACTTGTTCTCAAAACAATTAGCACAGCCATCCAAACACAAAATGATCTTAACCAAATAGTTCAACTTTACTGCAAAATGAAGCACTGGAATTTTTTTAGTAATGCATTTATTAAAAGTAAATTTTAACATCAAATCTATAGGTGTGTTTTCTACTGATTATAAAATACTTTAAGCTGTAGATGCACAAATATGCTAATGAAAATACATGTTTATTGAAATTCTTTAACAGGGAGTTTTGTGTTATACATATTGTGCAAATCTAAATGACATAAAAATGGTTATCCAACACCCGCTATCACCTGTAAGAAAAACTAAATGCCTCTTTAAACTTAAAATATCTTTGTGCCACCTTTAGTAGCAAGAGCAAACAAACTTTTTTTGATAGCTACAGATCAGTCTTTTACAGCATATATGACTTTTTGAAAATACTAGTGTTCTAATAGCCTAACACACGTGTGTGTTTGCTGTATATATGAATTATCCTGAATTATTGATCTTGCTTTTCATTTACACCTGGAAGAGAATTTCATTGCATTTTATCGACACTAAATATTTGCTGCACTTGCTTCATAAGAGAAAAAAATGTAAGAACACTCTTAAAAATAAAGGTGCTTCATGATGCCATAGAAGAACATTTTTTGTCGAAATGGTTCCATAAAGAACCTTTAAAATCTGGAACTAAAAATGGTTGTTCTATGGCATCGCTGTGAAGAACAGTTTACTGTAAAGCACATTTGTTTTTAAGAGTGATGTTTGAATCCATGCTTGATAAGCTCCTGTCTCAACAGGCCTCTTCCTTTGTGGCTGGTGGTGTTGTTCTGGACCACCATGTCAATAATGCTCCTCTTCCATTCCAAATAATCTTGATTGTCCACCTGAATGATCTCAAACTTCAGTTTAGAAATGTTTGGAGTGGACATTTAAAGTTTTATTTCTTTTATTTGTATTTATATTTTTAGATTTTACATATACTTTCCCTTTTATTATTACTCTAAAGCAATTGTGATAAATGTGTAAACGATTACGATTACAATTTCCTGTGTTGAGTGTCTGAATAGTTATCAGTTTAGGGCCAGTCGAAAATATAGCGTGCTCATTTGATAGAATGACAAAAGACAGAATTTTGTTTGTTGTGTTTGGACAAATGGTGCATAAATGTTTGTGATTTGATTGAGAAAAACTGTAAGTGAACATTTTTGTAACAAACATATTAAGCTGCTATTAATATGTGAAACAGACACTTCTGAATTTGCCTGTCTGCTGTCAGGATAGTCGCCAGTGAGGTTTGAGACTGTGTTTGTTCTTGTGGTGCGTAATGTCAAGGTCAAGGGTTCGATTCTCAGGCAATGTAAGAACTGATCAAATGTGTACCTTGAACACAATGTAAGTCACTTTGGATAAGAGCATCTGCCAAATGCATAAATGTAAATTTTTTATAAATGAAGATTTGTGAAATCTGAATGCCGCTGTATTATTACAACAGGAGCATAACGTTTATGCCCCATATGCATCCACAGCTGGCAATATAATCACTGAACATTTGTTTTTATTAATTCTTTCTTCATCTCAGTCCACTGCATTTCCCTCTGTCTGTCTCTCTGTGCCTCCG
The DNA here is from genome assembly GCA_036247105.1 of Cirrhinus mrigala. Lineage (NCBI taxonomy): Eukaryota > Metazoa > Chordata > Actinopteri > Cypriniformes > Cyprinidae > Cirrhinus > Cirrhinus mrigala. The sequence continues at coordinate 33,700,865 of CM070023.1, forward strand.
GCGCCCCAAGTTTACCAACTTCGATTCCCATTTCCCTGTCTTTAATTTTTGGCTAAATGTAATAAGCGGGTTTGTTTGTGAAATGAATGCGGTCGGTAATCAGGAGAGCGATGAACATCTGCTGGGGCTGCGGCACATTGAACCATCGCCCCGGCTCTCCGGCTCTGTGTCGCTCTCTCCCAAGTGCCATGCTGGCGTAAGCCGCTAATGAAAAGAATGTAGTCACAGATCTCATTTTTCAGGCAATTCTTGTGTAAACGGGAGATTTTCCAGACTATGCGCTCTGCTGTGAAGGGGCTCCCATAAATCAAGCGGGCCTCCTCCTCCGCGACTGTGACGCCGCGCGCTGCTTGACACAGATGTGCGTCTCTCGCACACAATCCCAGTGACTAGCACAGGCTAACGTGACAAACAGCAGCTGGAATAATCGGAGACGCTCAACTTTTTGCCTAAATACTACACTTTTTGATGTTAAAATAATTTCTCATATTCCAGGTGAATGTTTTCATTTGAACATTTTACTTTCAACTTAATACACTTTACAGTGCATGCAGCTAAGAGGTTTGCATACACTGTAAAAAACAATTTGTTGAGTCAACTTAAAATAATTTGTAACCTGGCTGCCTTAAAATTTTAAGTTGTCAACTCAAAAAAAGTTTATTCAACTTGAAATGTTAAATTATACTAAGTGACAACTTAAATATTTGAGTTGAATCAGCTGGGTTACTTACCCATCTGTTAAGTTTAGCAAACACAAATATCTAAGTTGTTACTTAGTACAACTTAACATTTCAAGTTGAATAAACTTATTTTAGTTGACTGAACTTAAAATTTTAAGGCAGCAGGGTAACAAATTATTTTAAGCTGACTCAACAAATTGTGTTTTTTAATTTTTTTACAGTGTACTTGAGCTAAAGAAAGAGGGTTGTACTAAAAATTCAAACAGTAAAATTGTGTGTTTGTAACTACAGTAAACAGATCAGGAAGACTTGTATTTGACTTATTCAGTACTCAAATGTTATACCTATCTAATCAATACAGTTGAATACTGCAATAAGTTTAGTTAACCACCCCTATTAGTCAAACATTGTTTATTTTATTTACATATGTATTATTATTTTTTATTATTATTCCCTTTTTGGGGGCTGAGCCCCCCTAAAATGAAAATCCTAAAATCGCCCCTGCTTTGGACCAAACTATAAGCGGTCCATCAGCTGGCTGATTTAAAGAGTGCAACGCTGTGACATGACAACAAAATAAACACAACAGCATCATGTATAGAAATTAACAGTTTATCACACTTTATGTCATCCCAAACACATATACTGTAGGCTGCTTGGAAAAACATGCATCTAAACGTACATTCAGTTCATAGCAGTTTCCAGCTGAAATAAACACTTTCACACAAATTATGATGATCCATTAAAAAGGACAATTCCTTGCACAATACTATGTTATCAACCCAACACCTAAACTAATATATTTTGACCTTTGCATCACATAACCAGCTCCACATTTACAGCTTTTCTGATGTAGTATACTTAGAGGTCTTACTTCCAATGTTCCACGATATGTACCACAACCAGCGTAATAAAATCGGCGGATTCACATTCATCCGTTTCAGATAAACCTGCTCCACACATTTAGCGTGCACAACTCACACATTTCATTTTGAAAAGTATGGCAAAACAAGCATGAAGCAACATTCTTCCAAAGAACAGTGAGATGGATGTGATAGTTTGGCATGAGAAACAGACTGAAAATATTTCCTTCCTGTCATAGTGCTCAATTCTTGTTTTTTGTAATATATTCAAAAGTTCAAATGATGTGGCTGATCATGTGACATGTGAGAACCAAATCAGCAAATTCCAAATGGCTTTTCTGCACCCTTGAAGGGCACTTCAGGAACGGGGTGCCATTTGTAGGGACGTTCCAAACGAAAGTGAACAAATGAATTTTATGATGTTTCTTGTCATTTTTTTAAGACAGAAAATGGAAATTACCATCCACATTCATTCTATATATATGTGGCCTGTATATGTTGAAACGTTTATTTTCACAGCTCTAAGAACACCTGCATCTGAGCACAGAGCTCCACAGACCTTAGTCAGGTTAGATGCCATATTGAATTTAACACAGATGAAAATGAGGCTTTGAGGGACAGATATAAGGCTCGTAATAACTATAACAAATAACTATAACGAATATTAAACACTGTATGTAAACTAAACACTAAATGTAAAAGAATAGAAGAGTTCGCACCACAGTTATGATGAAGGACACATAGGAGCGTTATTGTTGAAATCACTCTCAGAACATTTTTCTTCCAGCTGATGAACGATAAAAACACTGACAGCCAATCAGACTCCATCATGCTTTAAAGTGCTTGAGCATTTAAAGTGACAGGCAACAAAACTGCAGCATGGGTTCATAACAAACAGAAAGGTATGCTAATGGTATGCTAATAGAGGATATGCAATGACGTCACTTTCACTTTGTTTGTGGCTTACCCTCCTTGTGAAGGGTGTCAATGATTGTCTTCTGGACAACTGTCAGATCAGCAGTCTTCCCCATGATTGTGTAGCCTAGTGAACCAAACTAAGAGACCATTTTGAAGGCTCAGGAAACCTTTGCAGGTGTTTTGAGTTGATCAGCTGATTGGCATGTCACCATATTCTAATTTGCTGAGATAGTGAATTGGTGGGTTTTTGTTAAATGTGAGTCAAAATCATCACAATTAAAAGAACCAAAGACTTAAACTACTTTAGTCTGTGTGCATTGAATTTATTTAATACACAAGTTTCACAATTTGAGTTGAATTACTGAAACAGATTAAGTTTTCCACAACATTCTAATTTATTGAGATGCACTTGTATATGTGTCAGATTTTGACGCCAGCAAATTTGCCTGTGAGCTCATTTTCTAAATACAAAATAGGTTGGTCTAAACCCACTTATCACTTATATCAATGTTACATATATATCGTCATATCATCCAGGTGAAAAACCTATAGTTTTTGTCAGTGTTTATTTAAAAACATCCAGTTGTGCAGAATTTATGATGGTAAATGTTTAGTTGATGACTTTTCACAATTCACAATTCAATTCAACATATTAACATGAAATGATGACTGCAAATCCGTGTTTCGATTAATTTGCTTCTCTTTTCAGTAGCTTTCAGCAGTCTGTAAAAATATTCCTCAGGTTTCTTGTCAAATCTCTCTGTAGAGTCGATTGCAAAGCTTGTTCTTGTTTTAGAGGTGTTTTGTGTGTTCTGTCACAGCATTCACTTTGAAACCAATGCTGCCACTCAGTCTTTTTGCCACTCAGTGGGTGGAGCCGCACTCACTCCAGCTGATGGTGACGTCACATGCATACCCTCTATATAGTTACTGCTACAGTATTGTTATCTTTATAGTTAATGTTTTTTGCAGAGGTGGGACCAAGTCATTGTTTTGCAAGTCACAAGTAAGTCTCGAGTCTTTACATTCAAGTCTCGAGTCAAGTCCCGAGTCAAGACGGGCAAGTCCAAGTCGAGTCGCAAGTCCTCCGCTTTAAGCATCAAGTCGTAAACAAGTCATTAGTGCTATTTGCCCAAATTAGTGTCTCTGTATTAATTACTACAGTAAATTTAATATCAATAATAGTCTATAGTAAGTATAATATAAAGATATAATAAAAATAATAATAATGTTGTGGTGTTTCATTGAGGCTTGCTAATACGTAGTACAGACGCTCATTTATCGCCACCTACTGACGTACCATTAGGTCTACAGAACATAGCTTTATTGAAATGATTGACGGGTATAATTTATAATATTTACAAAATATTTGTAAGTCCTAAACTGATACGTTGATACAGAACGTTAATTACTGAGCAAAGAGATACATGAAATGAAGCGGAAAAGTAAATATATAAGAATAGTTATAATCAGTGGTGTAGTGGAGGGTATACGCAAGTACAGTATACGGCGTATGCACTTCTTTATCTTCTTTATTGATGACTGATTTGAATCAGTACATTATAACGACAACAATACCTTACAAATAAAAAGATGCAGAAATTTCTGGAACCGGTAAACCCCTGTAAACTTTTCAGTCCAAGGATCCAGTAAACGAATGCGTTCAAATGGTAAGTTTAAACGGCTCTAGTACAGGGAAAACCCGACCGGTTTTATCAGAGATTGCGAAGAGTCAGGGAATAAATGAAGCGTACCCACTTCAGGCACCACTACACCACTGGTTATAATATATACAAATGTTAAACAAAAAATAAGAAACCATCCGTGAATGGATTTAAAAGATTGGATGGGATGTGTTTTATTATAGTTCTATATTATTTTATGTTCTTATACAGGCTATTCCTTCAACAAATTATTCAGATTTCATGCTGTCACGGAGACGATCGTGTGCAATATCAGTTATAATCTATTTTAGTCTTTGTTTTTCTTTATTCAAAAAAAATTTTTATTATTGTAATGATTTTATGGGATGAGTAAGTATTTCAAGTTTACAAGTTAAATGTCTCTTGGCCACAAGTAGCCAAACCGAACATGTCTGGCATCACACCGTTCATGGTTTAAGAAATGAGGCATGCAAAATTATTCACGGTAAAACTGTAGCCATGCAGATAAACAAATATATGTAGGTAAATGTATTTTGTGTGTTAAACAAGTTCATAATGATCACAGTTGATGGCTTGGTTTAGGAGCTATATGTGCGATGTATTAACCTGTCGGATATACAGCACGCTTTTATCTATTTCTTCTGGAAGATTATGTGGATGAAAACACTAAGAAGTGCTCGCTTAGTGTCTTTGGCTCAGTGCCAAAAGCTGCGTGAATCATACCAGTGTGACTATACTTTTTTTTTTTAATTAAATATAAGATAAGCCATAAAGACTTCCGAGTCACAGCCGAGTCACAGGGCTCAAGTCCAAGTCAAGTCTTGAGTCATTGTTGTCAAAGTCTAAGTCGAGTCGCAAGTCTTCCTTTATTATGTCAAGTCAAGTCACAAGTCCTCAAATTTGCGACTCGAGTCCGAGTCGAGTCTCGAGTCATGTGACTCGAGTCCATATCTCTGTTTTTTTTGTGTAAATGGGACTTTACAGTCTTAGCGATGGAATTTGTCAAAGATTGCAAATCTTTATCATTAGCTGAACAATCCATATGTTGTTAAACAACAGTACAATCCATTGAGGAGACTGTGCTTCTGTCTCTCACAGCCTCATTTTCGCTCCTGTCAGAAATTACGAACAATGAAACTCTGACTAAGGTTTATTTTATAAGTCTTTAGTTTATTATCTTTATGTAATAGTTCTTTCAAACTAATCTTAAAGTAAGTGGTATATGAAATAGGAGCGTTTGCCTTCCTTAAAGGCTGTTAGCATTCAGAAAATATGCATTTATATAATTTAAATAAGACTTTGAATATCTAATAAATATTTAATTCTACAAGCCTAAAAACCTTAGAGAATCCAGCTGTCAGATCCCTTTTAAGTGTGCATTTGTTTATTTTATATATTAATTCTTTTTTAATTATTTATTTCTAATTTAGTAAATGTCAAATAAATATATATTTCATTGCAGCATGTGTTATTTACTATTTTTAGATTAAATGCTATATTTCAGTCACCCTGCTGTCTAAACATATCATCATCAGCAGCCATCAATCAGTCAATCAATAAAAACAGACAACCACTAGGAAATAATAAGCAGCTCATACATATTACCTAACAAGCAGAGAAAACAGTGGAAAAGCATTTACAACACAACGGTGTTTACAATATAGAAACATGCTGAACATCAGCAACAGAACTGAACTCTAAAAGAACCTTCATCACATCCTTCCTACTAATACAACAACCTACACACACACAGACACACACACACACACACACACAGAGCAGCCTTAGGCAAGGCAACCGGTCGGTGATGCCTGCCTGCCTGCATGCAAGCCACTGAAATGGGTCATTTTTTAATTAAATACAATATTAATTACTGCGAGCATCATTAACGATATGTGAGATTTGACTAATTAGTGTAATAGTTTTGGAGTCACGCTCATTAAATATGAAAATTACAGCGGTCTGAAGAATCGCTTTCGTGATCAATCTTGTATGGACAGAAGGGAAATGATTTAGAGAGGCGCTTTTATTGTACAATTATCTTCATTACAACTCTGCCATACTTGAAGAGAAAGAGAGGGAGGCGAGCGCCGAGGGGCCGCGGTGGGAAGGGGCCCGCAGCGCTCAAATGCAATCGACTGCCTTTAACCAGATGAGACACGGCTTCAGTGAGGGAGGCGCTCAGGATCACTTTTTGGTGGAAATTACAAGATATGTGTGTGATGCCTTCAGTCACACCTGTTTGGCCCAAAATGCTGTTCTGATCGGCTGAACCAAGCGGTTCAGATTAACTCTCAATATGCTGTCAGTGTGTGCCATAAATGTGCCAAAGACAAGCCTATGAACTTCATTTGTGTAGGTTACAAGTAAACTAAAACTATTAAAAAAAACTATTTAATTACCATTTAATTACTAAAATAAACAGTAAAATAAAACATTTTAAAAAATTAAGTATATTTTAAAAAGTAGTTGCAAAGGTAACAATTCTCATTTTAACTTAGTTTAACTTGATGTACTAAAATAAACTGAAAAAAAAAAAAAATATATATATATATATATATTGACACTTAAAAAAACTAATAAAAATTAAAGCTGCAAGCAGCGTTGAAATGGGCCTTGCACCTGGGCTCACCGCCACCTATATAAGGTGAATATAAGAGGGATATGTCAAAGTCAATTATATGTGCCAAACTTCCTACTGCCAGCTAGTGGCGCTATGCCTATAACTGAATATTGACATGTAAATGTCTTCAGACCAGGACTTTGATCAAACATATGAAGTTTGGTGCAGACTGAACATGGTATGTTTGAGTTAGTGTACAACATGACGTATCCTGTTGCCAACAGAATATTGGCCTTCAGATGTGTTCAGGCCAGGACTTTTATCGAACGTGTGAAGTTTGAGACAGATTGGACATTGTATGGCTGAGTTACAACAACTTCCTTTTCCATGGCAAAACATGCCCTTTAATGAAAACTCAAGATTTTCATAATTTAACATTGCAAAGGCCTTTAGAGTAGAGTGGCCAGATATAACGTTGATCTCTAGGAGTTTGTTAGAATGTAAAACATGTCACTTCCTGTTGCCAGCAGGTGGTGCTATGACTATAACTGAATATAGGCATGTAGATCACTTCAGGTCAGGAGTCTTCTCAAACATGTGAAGTTTGGGGCAGATCAGACAGAGTTATAACAACTCCCTTTTTCATGGCAAAGTTTGTCAGACCGCCACGGGCACACCCTCCAACAAAAACTCAAGATCTTCGCTATTTAATGTCACAAAGGGATTTAGCTTACACTGACCAAATTTGTTTAAATACCATGCCTGAATTGGCAAAAATTTCACAAAACTTGCAGAGAAAATTCAAAATAACAGACTTCCTGTTGGGTTTTGGACTTTGTACCGAAGACTTTTTTGTAGGTATGGGTGTGTTACATGTACGTACCGAATTTCATACATGTATGTGAAACATAGATTGAGGGGCACTTCGTTGAAATTTTATAGGTGGCGCTATCAAGCCATTTTGCCACACCCACTTCTGAAACTCATATCAGATGTAAATTTTCGCCACTTCTGGGGCGTGTGCAAAGCTTCATGAGTTTTCAAGCATGTTTAGGCCCTCAATAATGCAATTCATTTTGGAGAAGAAGAAGAAACTGACCCATTTTAATAGGGTCCTCGCAACATCAATGTTAAAAAACACAACAAAATTACTAAACCTTTGACTAAAACTTAAATTTAAACAAAATATAAAAGCAAAAAAAAGTTTACAAATATTAAAAGGGTAATTAATAGGGGGAATCAAAATGTTCTTGATATTAACACTTCAGAGAGGATACGCTGCAATAAAACAGTGAATTTTCAGAATTCAAAACTAACTCCCCAGTTATGAGTTATTCTTTTCTAATCTTTTGAAACAATTTGAATCTGGGGAAGTGTGACTTCACAATTTCCCCTTGACACGCCCCTTCTGAGTAAATTGCTACAATCATTTATCACTTCATCTTGGCAACTGTGCTGTATGTAATTTTCTTAACTGTACTAAAGCATTTGATACATTTGCAGATATTCAGGAAACATGCTAAGTTCACATACTTTTTTCTCTGAAAAACAATGTTACAGCCAGTTATTCTACTTTGTGCATTCCATGTCATAACGTCTGTTTTTGTTTTGGTCTGTCTGACTCCACCCACTACCAGATTCTACCCAATCTAACAAGCCTCGGGATCCATCTAAAAAGCTGTATGACCACAGGCATAATAAACGTAGATAAATCAACTCAGTATACAGTGTAAGGTTCGTCCACCTTCCATTGTCAGTTGTGCTCGTTCCTGTTGCGTGTCCTCAATCTGGCAACCCACATTTGTGGTGAGGCCCGGGTATACTTTACTTTCTGTCTCGGGCACAGCCGTGTCCCCACAGCTTCAAAGCATACTCATCTGCGGATAAGTGCGGATTGCTGACTTCGACACATGCGCAGTACAGTTGTTTGGATTTGCGTCTCTGCTGCCTTTTTCTTGTGTACGCGCTGCTGTATGCAGCTGTCCGCAAGCCCAACTGATGACAAAAATTACGTACTGCGGACGGTGCACGGATTAACGAAAACTCAAGATCTTCATAATTTAACATCGCAAAGGCCTTTAGAGTAGACTGGCCAAATATAATGTTAATCTCTAGGAGAGTTTGTTAGAACGTAAAACATGCCACTTCCTGTTGCCAGCAGGTGGTGCTATGACTATAACTGAATATAAATAGAAAAAATATTTTCAATTTAGTCTGCAATACCCATTTCAAACACTAGCTGTCAATATTACCTTCTGCACCTTTAAAGAAAAAAGCGCAGTAAAGTTTTTAAGAGATCTCCACATGTAATGCTTACTTCATATTCAAAGATGCTAGCCAATCACAGCCAGTGATGGGAATAATGGCGTTATAAAGAAACGGCGTTATTTTTTTCAGTAATGAGTAATCAAACGAATTACTTCCCCAGTTACAACGCCGTTACCGTTACTGTCAATGAAATGCGGCGTTACTAGCTTATTATTTATTTTTCAGTTCATCTGAATTGATGCACAGCGTACCTGATGAACCGTAGACTCACACGCAAAGAACCGTAGTCTCACACACACGCAAAGAAAGATACAGAGCGAGAGAGTCTTATATACCATGCAGAATTAACGCAATATATGTAAATGATTCTTTGTTGTATTTTCCTGTCAAAATAATGGAGTTCCTTTGGAATTCTTCAGCTTTTAAGAAGTGCCGGTTTCTCCAGTAGTAGGCAGAACTAATGCGCAAACGGCAATCTTGTTGGCTGGCGCTCACATATTATCAGCCCTGTTTAGATTTCAGCAAATCACTTTGAGCGAACGCAGACAACGTGATTAATATTCATGAACCCAGCAGCTCATTAATCCTTAGTGCATTTTAAATTGTTATTGGTAGTATAATTCGTAGTAGTTTTGTTATCAGTATTTTTTTTTTTTTTTTTTTTTTTTTTTTTATAGAAACACTAAATGACAAACAATATCTTAAGCACCCCCACCAGTCCTAAGTTCAGTCAACATGACAAATATGCATTCATACATGGTTATTCTAATTACTAAAGTTCTAATTACTAAATTTAAATGCAAAATTATAATATCATATTATAATGCTTGACTGACTGATGGTATGTGTACTTTCAGATATTTAAAAGCAATAGATATTTAATATTAGTCTGGTGAATAAAAAAAAAAATTACTAGCCAATGGAGTTTCTATTGCCAAGGTGTCTGTAGAAGGTTGAAAATATTTAAAATATTTTTTGAATTTGATAGGTGTATCTCACATTGTCCCACAGCAACATTAAAATACAATATAGTAGATTAGTGTACAATGCTTTATAATAATAATTTATTTTATTTAGTGTCCATTGCATTCATTAAACATATTTAATATTGGGGACATCCAAGTTATTTGACATATTTGAGCTTTTTTATTTTTTTTATTTAAAGTAACACAATAGTTACTTTCCCTGGTAATTAGTTACTTTTATAATGATGTAACTCAGTTACTAACTCAGGTACTATTTGTGAGAAGCAACTAGTAACAATAACTAATTACTTTTTTTAAAGTAACATGCCCAACACTGATCACAGCAGTGAGCGTTTATATTGGGTCTTACAGCAGACACGTCCCTTCCAACAGAGCGTTCAAATCAGAGGCTAAAATTAGGGTAGAAAACAGCCATTTATATCTGTAAATTATGACAATTTTTGATGAAAATAAAAACATATTAAGATTTTAAGTGCAGCTCAGAGAAAACATGCTTTGATTATATTTAACTATATCTTTACTGTTTTACACTTTAATGTGTTGTGGATTCAGCTTGTTCAGTTATTCAGTTAATTAACGTGTTGAATACCGTCATTTGAGTGATTTCAAATCAGCACAGTCGCCTGTCTCTGCTCAGTCACAATGACAAATGACAATCATTCATATATCTGTTAGCTGTGAAAACGTTGTCACGACTTATCAAAACATTTCCCTCTACGCCTAGCATGAGATGTGAAAAGTTTGTGGTAGGAAGCCGCAGTAAAGTGAGCCGGCGCTTTGAATCTCGGGTGACCTTGTATCTTTGATGCCCCTTTTGAATATCTTCATTTTAACATAAATACATCTCGCTGGCGCTTTAAATACATGCAATAATGTTATCGGCCGGCGAATTCGAGTCCACTCATAATATTGTAATGCTCACCTCCAGTCGAGGTGCCCGATAACCAACGCTTTATCACATTTCATTTATTTTGTATTTTATACGGCCTCTGTCTTTGTGAAACGATTGCACCTGTTTTGATCTGATTAATTTTGTGCCAGCTCAAACAATTATTTCTCATCTTTATCAGTTAAAGGAATCACCCTCCTTTTATGGGTATCATTTATAACAAGCGGACAGCTACCTGTTTATTAGAATTTCAAGCAGCATATCGCCAGTGAGATCTTTCACCGTCCATATTTACATTTCAACTTTGGCTAAACAAGCATGACAAATACACACACACACACACGGGCAGCAGGCCTCATTTTAATACTGCCCTCTCTCCCCCCGTTCAGACGCGCAGACTTTATGCAGAAGTCGTCCGGTGGAGCGCGAGCGCGGGGACCTGACAGCGCGCCGTGCTTTGAGCCGGCTTTACGGTCAGAATGAGCGTGCTGCAGATTACAGGTGCGTGTCGATCAGTGAGTGAGTGTGTGTGTGTGTGTGCGTGTGTGTGTGTTTGTGTCGAGCGTCTGTTCGCACGTGTGTGTGTGCACGGCAGACAGAGAGAGGGACAGAGATCGTGACCCCGGGAAACGCAGCCACGGCTCTGAGGCGCAGGGTAGGAATACAAACATATTTGCATGTGCCACGGCCGGAGCCGCGTTTGACATCTCAACAGCTGTTAATTATGAACTGGCCTGCCGAGAAGTCGACAGAGCTGTGAATATGCAAAACGAGGAGGAGCGGCCAGGGCCCGTCCAACACGCGTGTCAACTCCCTCCCTCCCTCGGCGCCGCGCTGCGCACGCTGAGACCGCGCCTGCCGGAAACGTCAATCATTCCTGTGGCCGCGCACCTGACTTAGGAAACTTACACGCACTTCTATGGCAGACCTCTGTTTTTGCCTGTCAAATCAAGCAAATACTGCAAGACTGCATCTTTTAGTAGCACTAGATACTCAAAAATAGATACTTCAGTTATGTTAATTCCCATTTAGTCTGTATTCTCTTAAAAATAAAGCTTTCAAAATAGTGTTTTGCAGCAATGATTTGCAGCATTTCAGTGAACAATTTTCAACTATAAAGAACCTTTTGTGCAATGAAGGAATTTGAAAGATTTGGTATAAAAGTCTTTCATTAACCAAAAGAAATCTGGGTAATACTTTATTTTACAGTGTCCTTGTTACAGATTTGACATGTATTTACTATAGTAATAACAATAAATGATGCATAATTACATGCAAATAACCCTAAACCAAACCCTCATCTTAATCCTATCCATATAGTAAGAACATGTTGCTACTAATATTACTCAGTACTTCATTGTGTAATTACACTATAACAGGGATACCGTAAAACAAAGCGCAACCTGATTCAATAAATACATAATTCAAAAACACATTTTGTTCATGTAGTGTGGCGAACATGCCATGATTATATTTAACTAGATATTTAATGTTTTAAATAGTTAACATTAACTTTGTTGTTTGCTTGAAATGATGATTCACCTCAATGAAGAATAAAAAAACTAAATCTGGTAACTTCAAGCAAATACAGGATCATGTGACACTGAAGACTGGAACAGGCTTCTTTCAAAAACATCTTAAAGGGGTCATCAGATGCCCATTATCCACAAGTTGATATGATTCTTTTGGGTCTTAATGAAAAGTTTATAACATACTTTGGTTAAAATTTCTGAGTGGTAGTATAAAGCAACTCCTATTTTACCTTGTCAATAGCAGCTCTGTTCAGAGCAAGCCATTTCGGTGCATGTCCCTTTAAATGCTAATGAGCTCTGCTCTGTGGGGTAATGAGCCATTCTCTGAGAGACTGTAAACTTTAGCCACATTTAGCCGTGAAAGTTGATAACTTAGCACATTATTAGAAAAAGCGATTTGCGAAGATGCATAAAAAAACCCCTTATACTCACTTCTGCTGTAGGTGAAGCTGGATCGTTTGGACATTTGTGCAAACATAGTTGCATTTAGGTAGATCGGGGGGCACATTCCCTTCAAAAACAGAAGAAATCCTCTGCATCTTCCACAGCTCAGATGTCGGGGGTAAATGACGACCACTATGATCATTATTACATCCAACAGCAGAACACCTCAATCGCTTAGGAGACATTCTTGTCTTCCCCTGCTCAGGCGGCGAAACAATGGTGGACTGTTTACAGCTCACTCAGGGCGGGTCTAAGGTAAGACGGCTGTGTCAATCAACAATAATGGGATTGGCCTTGGTCAGCGCAACATCACACAGCCAAGAATCTGAGAATGGCTTGATTTGAAAAATGGGTTGGGTGGATTTTTATCATTATAGGGTGGTTGTGTACACACACTGCCAGCACACATTTGTGTTCAAACAACATGTAAAAGTGAATTTTGTATCCAATGACCCCCTCAATTATTCCAACTATTAATGTGTATATTTTAAGACTTTTGCTTCAGTGTGCTGGTAGGAAATACTAGTTTACATTTCCAGACATTCATTTTGACAGTAATTGTAATAATCCAGTGAGATGTTTGATGGTATAGCCCACACAAAGAGATAGAAAACCTATGAAACACTTTGCAGGTTGCTTTGCAGGTACTGTATAGATTTCTCCAAGATCTTTGGAGTTTTTCTGTCTCTTTATCACAGACTCACTGATGGTGAGATCAGACCTTTGTCTCTTGTCTGTCAAACACTGGATCTCACTGGATTATTTCTGCCTGAATGATTGTTTGGAAATGAGGAGTTTATTTGCAAAACAAATAACTCTGTTTTTTTTTTTGTTTTTTTTGGTTTTTTTTACATTTTTCAGAAATCATGTTTTTATTATGTTGTGTTAGTTAGCTGTATTTTTTTAAAAGTTATTTTTTCTTAATCAAAATCAGTGTTGGAGGTAACGCATTACAAGTAACGCAAGTTATGTAATAATATTACTTTTTCAAGTAACTAGTAAAGTAACACATTACTTTTGAATTTCTAAGAAAATATCTGAGTTGCTATTTCAAATAAGTAGCGGCAGTTACTTTTTTCCCCATTTAATGATTGACAAGTCTCCTGTCGGGAAATTTGGAGTAAACATGATGTTACTGTATTCTAGACTAAATGTGAACATGCATTAATTCATCTCACTCACAAAAAACAGATTCAGTATTCCTCAAAATGAATAAAAACAGTGAAATGCAAACTCAGATTATGACGCGACCCTGTAATAATTAAATATGTTAAATAAAACAAATATCCTTTATGTATTTAATCCCATTTTATTAACCAGTGTCTTTGCTGCTGACCTTCGATGATGCAATGCAACCACACTAATAAGCAAAAATGACTTTAGATAAACTAACATTTGTGCTTATTCAAAGCTGAAGAGTAATTTCCTGCATAAATTTACTTTTTTTCAGCCTGAGGCGAATTGATTTCAGTTTTGGTGTAAAAGGGCTTTTACATTAGAATTGTTTTATATTAAAAACAAAGAAGCAAGCCCTGCCCAGATTTAAAAAGTGGCGCAAAAGTAACATCATCTGATACTGATAACATCACTTTCCATAAAAAGTAACTAAGTAACGTAATTAGTTACTTTTTCAGGGAGAACGCAAAATGGTAATGCATTACTTTTAAAAGTAACTTTCCCGAACACTGATCAAAATAACCCAACTGCAGTTTGATTGAGATTAATTGGAATGCACAATGAAAAACATGATTTTTGAAAATGTATCTGTTTGAACTCTTGCATGCAAATGCAAAATGATGTTTCCTGCTGGCACACTTTTGAACAGTACGTGTCCCTGGCACTGATCACAATCAAACGTGCTGTCAGGTCCTTTACTGAATCGGACTGGTTCACCAGTCAAAAGTCTGCTTTCTGGCTCGAGGAGAGCAAACGTCACGGCACGCTCTGAGGACAGAGGTTGCGGTGGGTCTGGGCCTTTAATGCGAAGAATATCTCTGGGAATTTTAATTAATTTCCCTCCCCCAACCGCTGAATCTGCGCTAATATTCCCCCCAAGGACTTTTATAAATTTCATCATTAATAAAATCGGACATTCAATTAGTCCCAAAATCCAGATTGCCAACTGTTTCATAACAGTTGTGCTATGATTTCCCCTTCTTTGTTATAAGTTATAGAACGAGGAGAGGAGGCGCGCGGGGGGTGCTGAAAGTTAAAACTAATTTCATTAATCTAATTGTCATCACTTCAAACCATCTCTTAATTAGTACAAATTAATATGATTAATCACAATAATGACAAAGACTCATTCAATTACAGCTTTTGAATGGCGAGGGGGTGTGCTGGGGGTGATACGGCCAGAAAAAAACGGGGCGGCAGGTGGAATCAGCCGAGCCGGTCGGGATTCGTCCTGATTATTCTAATAACCGACAGGTTATCATTCACCCTCACACTTTAATAAGCTCAGAAGAGCCACTTTGTCACTCCTGTTTTGTTCGGCGGCTCACAAAAGCTCCTTTTTGAACGTTAAATGCGGCCCATTTACAGAGCACTGGCTGATTTGACGCAATGAAACGACGTGGCGGCTCTATTCAGCGCTTACCGTGTGCTACAAGCGTTAAACAAACGGTGATGTTGTTCACATTTTGAAATATGTTACTGTCAGGACAAACAAATCACAAAAGTCTGCTCTTCAATAAGGTGATGCGAGAAGTCAAGCATCACTACTGATATTAGTTAGCCAAAGTTACATGAACAAACCCCTAACTATTAAAAGTTTTGGTCCTGAATTGTTGTTGAATGATCAGATACATATGACCTGTTGAATGATTAAATCACAGATGTACACTTCATGGACATATAAATGTCTCTGAATATTGAACTGCTGTGTAAATGTGAAGTCTGCATGTTGTGCTTGTGTCAGTTTGCTCTACTACACACTGAAACATGCGTGATGCTCATCTGCGTCTCGCTATATGAGAACATAAACTGCATCTCCAGAGCTGCTCTGAGAGTCACTTCTACAGCTTTACCATGTTTCAGCTGAGAAAGACACCGAATCTCAAAGCTCTTCACGACAACCCACCAAAATAAAGGTTTGGTTAAACTTAAAAAAAATGGTGACAAGAAATGCATTGCTATTATACAGTCGATTGTACTTAAAGTAATAATAGTAACAAAATGATTAAAACACTCATTTATTTTTACAGGAATATCACAAATTTTCTGTTTTCATTTTAACAATTAACATCCATTGTGCCGCACTTTGTTTTCCAATAAGAGGAATAATATAATTTTCATTTGATTACATTTTAAAAGATTATTAAAATTGTTACATTTTTTCATGCCTTTATTTGATTTTTGATAAATCTGTATTAAATTATGAATCCAAAAAATTAACACAACACAGAATTCCTATTTTTAAATTGTTAAAGTTTTTGAATTCAGTTAATTAGAAATGCTTTTTGATTATTAAAATCTAATTAAACCATTAAAATTAAATTCAGAGAAATTACAACTGAAAACATGGAATTTGAGGGGAAAAAAAAAGTGAAAATTTAAAAATTTGATTAAAAATAAAAAAGGATGTCGGTGCCAATAGCCTTGTGGTTAGTGAGCCGATACAGCGCAACTGCGCTCATGGCGACCGGAGTTCGATTCTGGTTTTTTTTTGTGTCCCGCTCCCCTCTCTCTATCTAACACTTTCCTGTCATCTCTCCACTGTCCTAAATGAAAAATAAAGTAACAAAAGCCCCAAAAAATAACTTAAAAAAATAAATAAAAAATCAAAAAGGATTCCACAGGGCCCTAAAATGTGTTTTTTGTTTAAGGTTTTTTTTTTTTTTTTTTTTTATAAATTGTTGGTAAAATGTATCCCCCGGTTTCACAGACAAGGCTTAAGCTTAGTCCCAGACTAAAATGTAAGTCTGAGCTATTTCAGCTGAAAGAAACTTGCACTGATTGATGTGCCCAGTGCTAAGGCACGTTTATAAAACTTTGCTTTCATGTCCTAATTGAACTATGGCCTAATCCTGGCTTAGTCTAAGCCCTGTCTGTAAAACCAGGCCTATAGGTTTCATCATTTCAGTTAATTAGTCTTTTTGAATAGTACAGCTGAATTCAACCATTCAAATGGAATCCAGAAAAATGAAAACAGAATCTGGCTAATTTTGGATAGACAGATAGATAGATAGATAGATAAAGTCATTAATGGTTTAGTGAGAAATGAAGGTACTTAACTAGTTCAGCTGAGAGCAGTTCAGATCCTGCTCCTCTATTAGCACTGGTGTGAAGATCTGCCAAGACACCAGAGAAAACAGTCATACGCCGAACACTGATATCAAATGACCTCTCCTCAATATCTGCAGAGTCACGATTTGCTCCCCATTTAGGAATTTAAAAGGTTTTTTAAGAAGGGCTACATTAAATACTACACAGAGAAACACACAGTAAATTCCCATTAACTATTGCCATCCAGATATAGACTGTTAAAAACGGCTTCGCATATAAACAGAGCGATTTCAGCCAGCAAAATATGTTAGAGGAGATCTGAACCACATGAATGTTAGATTACATTAAAACTTACTGTCATCAGTGAGTGACAAACAGAAGCTATAGAAGTTCAAATAGCAATATATTTGTATAGTACATTAAATCATTTATGGTTAAGTGCAGATTTTAAGAGATGCAGATCAGTCAGTGCAAACAGTATCATAATGTGTTTTGGTATATTTACTTTTTATTACTTTTTGTATATTTACTTTAATACTGATATTTTCCAGGCTTGCAGATTACAATTAAAATTGAAATTGCCAATTTGCCACAATCATGTGAACCCTGATAAACGCAAATGCTCATCACAGACTCGTACTGTCACACAGCAGACCAGTTTTCACAACATGCAGCATGATATTCCTGCTCTTCCTGCCAAAGTGAACCCAATTTCCACGCTTTCCAGTTTAAGTGCCCCCCAACCCTCAACTAATAATGTGCTTGAGTATCCGCTAACTATCTGAGGAAGTGATTTATTGATGAAGTTGAGGGCAGGAGTTTGTGACAGAGGCTTCAGTGGGTCAATCCTGCCCTCTACTGGCTCATAAACCCATAAACTTCAGCTCTGAGTCTGGAACACACACATTAATACTGGAGATGCTCTTTCAGGATACAAACAGAAGGTGCTGGGAGCCCTAATGTTCTGTCAAGGCCATTATTACACATAAAAAAACACAATAGACTATTGGAGAAATGTGAACTTCGAACTGGAGGTCTGAAACATGCACAGAAGAGAAATGGCTGAAAAGTCTCAAATATTTCAATAACACTGAGGAAAAAAAAAAAAAAAAAAAAAAAAATATATATATATATATATATATATATATATATATATATATATATATATGTGTGTATATATATATATATATATATATATATATATATATATATATATATACATACAGGGGTTGGACAATGAAACTGAAACACCTGGTTTTAGATCACAATTAGTATGATATTGGGCCTCCTTTTGCAGCCAATACAACATCATTTCATCGTGGGAGTGACAAATACAAGTCCTGCAAAGCAGCCAGAGGGATTTTGAGCCATTTTCCTCTTGCAGAACAGTGGCCAGGTCACTATGTGATGCTGATGTGGGAAAACGTTTCCTGACTCGCTCCTCCAAAACACCCCAAAGTGGCTCAATAATATTCAGATCTGGTGACTATGCAGGCCATGGGAGATGTTCAACTTAATTTTCATGTTCATTAAACCAGTCTGTCACCAGTCTTGCTGTGTGTATTGGTGCATTATTATCCTGATACAGAGCACTACCTTCAAGGTACAATGTTTGAACCATTGGGTGCACATAATGAAACTTTACACTCTGCTCTAACTGGTGTAATGTACAATAAGTGAAGATTGGGCACCAGACAGCGCAAATATAGCCATGAGACCTCCAATACTATATTGGCGAGTGTTTCAGTTTCATTGTCCAACCCCTGTATATATATATATATATATATATATATATATATATATATATGAAGAGTTCAAATGCAAAACCAGCTAAAAGCCATCTCGGTCAAAAATGAGATAATGATACTGAGTGAATGCTCCTGACAAATATTATACATCCATCAAATACTTTTACTTCAAACTCGCTACTTACATAGAAACCCATACAAACTAGCCAGAAAGAAATGCTCATTTTAAAGAAAAACGTCAGATGGATTTAGAGGCTTTTGCATCTGAACTCTTCATATATATATATATATATATATATATATATATATATATATATATATATATATTCTTACCCTCATGTTGTTCCAAACTTGTATCATTTTATGTGTTCTGTAGTACACAAAAGAAAATATTTGTAATAATAATGTAGTCCAAACGTTTTCAGCTCCAAATAGGACATAAAGGCAGAGTAAAAGTAATTTAAACAACTCCAGTGGATTAATACATTTCTTCTAAAGCAATACAATCACGGTGTATGATGAACAGCTGCATTTAAGAGGTTATTCACTCTCAAATCAAATTATTGATCAACGCAAACATATGGAGCTATAATCAAATATGGCACATCAAACCTCATTGTAATGGTGTTTCATCACACGAATCACATGAATAATTAGCTTTGGTCTTATTTCTGCACTTTTAAAAGCCATTTTAGCTATTATCCATACATCTGAGTCCAGACACACTGACCAGTACAATTTCATTGTAAAGTGAGCAGGGATGGAGGAGAACAGAGATTTGAAGTAAAACGAAAACTTCCAATATGAGGCAGGCCAAACTGGGTGATGACAGGCGGATAATAATTCATATTTTCAAGTGATCTCTGCAAATCATTCATTCATGATCAACACTTGATCAGTTGGCTTTCAAACCTTTTCTTTGAATGTGTGTGACTTCCACTTCATTAGCTCCTATAGGTAAAAAACTTGAAGAATAACACAGCAAATGACAGCTATTTGTGACCCTGGACCACAAAACCAGTCATAAGCATCTTTTTTTCTTTTTTTTTTTTTGAGATTTTATTTTTATTTATTTATTATTTGAGATTTTGGATCATAATAATAATAATAAATAATAATAATCTTTCCATTGATGTATGGTTTGTTAGGATAGAACAATATTTGGCCGAGATACAACTATTTGAAAATCTGAAATCTGAGGGTGCAAAAAAAATCTAAATATTGAGAAAATCGCCTTTAAAGTTGCCCAAATGAAGTTCTTAGCAAAGCATATTACTAATAAAAAAGTACGTTTTGATATATTTATGGTAGGAAACTTACAAAATATCTTCATGGAGCATGATCTTTACTTAATATCCTAATGATTTTTGGCCTCAAAAGAAAAATCGATAATTTTGACCCATACAATGTATTTTTGGCTATTGCTACAAACATACCCATGCTACTTAAGACTGGTTTTGTGCTCCAGGGTCACATTTGTGTTACAAATCAGTGTGTTTATGATTACTACTATGCATTAAAAATGTACAGCTGAAAACCGGAAGCCTTGCACATTAAAGTTACAAATAGAATGGATGCACCCGCTCTTACATAAAAAAATAGGGTGTGTAGAGTCCAAGATTAAAATTTAAAGGTCCACTGAAGTGCTTTAAAACATGCAACATTATTCTATGCGTTGACATAATTTCAACTGAAACAGGAAGACAGGTTCCCCTATATAGTGCACTACATGCCATTCGACATAGGAAAATACAAACTCTGTGAACAGGTGACCAATTTCAGTCGGAGCTTCAGTGTCTATTTATAATGGATTCTATAGAGCATTTGATTGGACAGAAAGTTTGATGAGAAGCTGAAGTGCAGGGTGATGTCATCGAAATCGTTGATCCATATTGGCAGAAGTTATGGTGCGTTCACACCGAACACGAAGCGAATATGCGCATCGCGTCACTCGCTCTAGATTACTTGCGGGATGTTTTCTGTATCACTCGCAATCAAGGCGCAATCAACTATGATAGAGATAACTACGATCGTTGCTTTGTACCTGCTGTTGAAGTCCCAAATACGCTGGAAAGCCAAACGCCGACGTCTCTGGGTTCACAGCACCATCCAAAGGTGGATGGTGTAGCCATGCTAATAAAATACAACTACCACTACACCTGATTTTTTTTCTGTTTTCTATTATACATTTCTGGCTACAGAAATGGTCACTTCCATTTGCTCTTATATATATGCTTTTCGCGTCATGCAAATTTTCCGCTCGAGTCGACATTTTTGAACTTGCGCGGAAGATTGAACCCGCCGCGAATTTGCCTCTATTCACGCCTTTGCATTGGCTTTACATGTAATTTACTTGCGCGAATAATTAACGTAGAGAACATAACGCTGATGTGTATAGACTTATGAAGTATTTGCATTTCTTTCTGGATAACCATGAACATATATTAAATGAGTGAAACTAGGAGATGAAGAACATACCTGATAAAATGTTACAAAAGTTCAACAGCATCTTTTGTGCATTTTACGCTGATAGCATCAAAAACTAGGCTGTTTTCAGTATTGAGTACATAAATGACAAGTCTGTCATATGTTACCATGTGTATTTCCACAACTTTGCACATAAGCCATATTTAGAGTCTATAGCACAGTTGTTAAGCAGTATAACACTTGTGGTTATTGACAACGTAGAATTATATACATTGAAACGCTAAATGTTAGCAACATAAAATATGCAATGCAAAAATATCAAAATAAGGCTTGACGTATGTACTGCATCTTTAAAACCAAACATGTCACTCACCTTTTTAATGTGTAGCAAATGCTTTGAAACCCCTTTTTGTTTCTGAATGGGAACATATGTAAATATGAAGTGTGTCATTTCTGTCTGCCATTGGTCAATCAAACAGACAGTCCCGCCCCCAATCTCACGTGATTGGTTGAGTCGGAAGGCCATTCAAACCAACAGACTCATGTTTTGAAAGTGTTAATGACTTACAGTGACATTTTAATATGCATTAAACAATTTTGTCTTTGCTGTGAAATATATAATATGAAAAGTTGCACAGTTGTGTGCAGGTCAGTCAGTGCTTAATAGCTTACAGTCTTGTTATCATACAGATTGTTGCTTTGCTTTCATTGTATGTTCTCCTGCTTTCCTTGATCACTGGTGAGGCGTCTCCTTTAAATCTCGAACAAGTCTCGCGTGGAGGTGAAGACACTAGTCGAGTTGTAAAACACACCACCAGCAGGCAGGAGAAAGATTCCCCCCTCTTTCCTTCATGTGAATCGGTCGCAAGCGCCTCGTTCCCGGCTCCGTCTCTCTCTCTCTGCACTCCAGTGATGTGTCGTTACACACTCGGCTAGCTCCTCGTCCATGACAGACTGTTACCTCCTGAAGCGGAAACGCATTTGATTGTTAACATCTGGGCCATTACAATTGCAAACTAGGGCTCTGTACATCAATCAGAAAGTGCTTTCAAAACAAAGAGACCATCCTCCAATCAATCTATCGGGAAACGGGGGCATTACATGCTCCTGTAATCCTGGCTAATTAGCGGGATAATGGGAATGAGATTTATGAATCCGGTGCTGTTGAGGTGCTGCAGCAAATGAGCAGGGATGAACGCCAGAGCCGCAATAAATGCAATGAGCTCTTCACCACACTGTTGTTTTTAATCAACTTCTCTCCTCCCTCCATCACTGCCACTCACATCCACCCATCCACCTATCCACCTATCTACCTATCTATCTATCTATCTATCTATCTATCTATCATCTATATTGTTCTATTGTTCTTTAGATTATTTAAATGTTCTTCTCACTAAGAGCAAATGGTTCACTGAAAGATTCTTTGAGGAACCAAAAATGGTTCTTATATGGCATCACTGTGGGGGGAAAAAATGGAACCTTTATTTTTTGGAACCTTTGTTTGTATGTTTGTTTTTAATTATTATTTGACCTTGTAATGTGCCTCAATGTAAAGACACAAAAACTCAATTTTTAAATGTGCAACACAACAAAATTTAAATGTAACATATTCCAGTACTGTAACTAACAACTTTTTTTTTTTTTTTTCATTGAAGTTAAGTTACATAAAACGTAAATCGCTTAGAGATGAAAAGTTCTCAGAAGTCAAGTTTTTTTTTTTTTTTTTTTACATAGTTCTAATACTGGAACCCAGATCAAAGGAATGGGAATTTGGATCCACACCTAAATTTATCATTTATATGAAAATGATTTATTTATTTATTCATGTGCAACCAAATGCCGAGGCTCAACTTTAACCTGAACACTCATCACACAACACACTTACAGGGCAAAATATTCAAACAAAACATGCTAAACAAACTGTGAATCATTTTTCATTGCTTTCAGACAAAATTCATTCAATGACCACATTTCTCAAAATCCACAAACACTTTTGTCAGTCATACTCCACAACCTGCAAAACACTATACTTTTTCAGCACAAGATTTCAGCGTTCAGATTTTCATTCAAACACACTGCTTTCAAAACTGATCAAAGCACATTCAGAAGGACCATTCAAGAAGACACAGTGGTGGGGAAAAAAAGAGTGGCAGAAAGGGAAGACTAGAACCCTCACAGTACTGAACATCCATCCATCTATATTCCATACGTTTTTCTTAGCACTTGGGTCATAAGCAGGAAAACCTCAGTCCGTCACAGGGATGACAAACACACGCATTCATATTCACACTCACTTACAGTCTCCTATTCACCTGTCCTGTACGTCTTTGGATTGTGGGAGAAACTCAGAGGAAACCAACGTCAACACACAACACGCAACATACAAACTCCATACAGAAAGCTCTCCTGGAACAGCTGGGACTCCAATACTGCACATACAGTACCTCGTTACAGCCTACTAGACATGCTGATTTACAAAAAAAAAAAAAAAAAAAAAATTATATATATGTATATACAGTATATATAGTATTATTATTATTATTATTATTATTATTATTATTATTATTATTATTATTATTATTAATATTATTGAGTTTTTTTGTTTGTTTGTTTGTTTTTGTTTTTGGTATGTAAAGAAATAGGGAAATGCTGCTTTTCTCATTCATTCTTTGTGCTGTAATACAGTCAGTACAATGAAAAGATGTTATTCTTATCCTATGATGAAATACTTCAAACTTCAAAGAAAAAAGTTCATAGTTTATGTAATGCTTCCTGTTGTTAGTATTTTTAAATCAGTGTGTTATGAATGAAATGTATGTTTTCTGAATGAGAATTGTTGCCGGTGTTATGGAGAAACAAGCTTGTTTTGAGACCTGTATGAAGTGTTTTGTTGGTCTGAGTGAGTTTTGGAGGTGAGATCAACTGTTTGGCCAAGATACATGTTGATAATGCGGTCTGTATGAACAGTTTTGAAAATGTGGCTTCAGTATTGAAAAATGCTTGTTAGCAATTAAAAAGAAAAAGCAAAAAAAAAAACTGTAAATTTACTCAATTATATTCCCATGGAAAAATTACACTTTTTACTTCTTACAATTTCATTTAGCCATTAAAAATACAAAGTGCACCCAATACTAATCAATATTACTATAACATTTCTGTATGCATTTGGCAGATGTTTTTATCCAAAGCTCTTACATTTTTTTCACATTTCAGCTTAATCAAACCCGTGATCTTGGCATTGCTAGACCCTATGCTTTACAGATTGAGCTACAGGAAGCATTGTTAAATGCAAGATCCAGTGACCATGCCCAAATAACCATGCCTTAACAGGAAAATTGTTAATGAACATGGTGTTGCATTTCTTCAAAGCAAAGAGTTGATGTGTCCTTCAAATGAAAGCGTAGACCTGAAGCGTCGGAAGAGAATTTGTTGTCTGGATTCCCAGCTGAACCTGATAAAAGCCTGAATCGTCATCAGAATGCTGCAGTTAGGATTCCTTCAAACTCACAAAACAAAAGGCTTGGGTAACAAGCAAGAAAAAGGTAAACCAAGACTTTCTAAGCAAATTCTTTAAGTAGACTTGAAGGTATAGTTTACACCAAACTAAAATAAAATTCAGGTAACTTTCTATTTCTATTTCTTTCTCTCTTACTCAATAAATTCTTTATTGCTCTCTTGCTTTCTTTTCATACATGCACCATACTCTTAACATTTTTATACCATATACTGCATGTCTTATTTGCCCCTTATTAACATACGGTGTGTGTGAAAAGAAAGCAGAAAAAAAAAACAAAAACAAAAAAAAAAAAAAACTGATAATTGTGTTTGACTAACATCACCATTCTTTCAGGACATGCACTCTGATAAGAGAAAGACAATTTACATAGAACTTTAATGATAATTTATATATCACTAGAGGACAATCTTAAACCATCAACCCTGTTACCACGATGTTCTATAGTAAACTACTGATTACTGAAAACTTGGTATTTGTAGAAAAAGAAAAACACCATATCAGCATTAACTTTCATACAAATATCTTAAAGTGGCATGACCTTGAGCACAAGCCTGTCAGCTCTGTTACTGTTCATTTGTCCCGTAACTCAGATGCTTGCGTTGCCAAGGTCATTGGTTTGATTCAGGGAATGCGTGAACTGATAAAATGTAAAATTCGTCTGTGAGTGTAAAAGTGTCTGCATACTGCATAAACATATAATTCAGCCTGAGATGTCACAATACCATGTATTCACCTGGTAAGCTTGCCGTATAAATTAATTGTAAAAAAAAATCAAGTGATACTGATCAGTGTGCGGACATTACGTTTTTTGTGTTCTTTCATATAGTATGCTATAACGAAAATATGGAGGAAACAACAGCTCAATTTTTTCCAGATACTCAAACCGAGCAAAAATATGCAGTTTGTTGCAGATGCTGATATTTATATAATGAAATTCTGATGCTTGTAATGTTAATCAATGAGATCTTTATAATAGTATAGCAGATGATATGATATAAATGAGATGATGATAAATATCAGTGATCACTCTGTATCTTCAATAATATGTCTTAGTAAGATGAGACTGAAATGATCCAAACATATAATGCAATGCAATCCAATGACGATTGAGAGATGAACAAATAAACATTCCTCAGAAGATGTGAGATGTTTTGGAGGCTTGTGAAGATCATTCCTCCACTGAGGAACAGTGAAAGTAAAGCTTCTGGAAACAAACGTTCCTCAAAAGATCCTGATGATCAGATTTGACACTAAAAAATGATTGATGGAGAATCAAGTAAAGCCAAGCTGCTTCAGTCCAGTAAGTGTTCGTCTGGAAATATGACTACAGTTATTCTGACGTTTACTTGATAAAAAGATTTGACAACAAAAAGACACGTGAAGCACCAGCTGAAGCTGGGCGTTTGTGCAATTATATTCTAAACTAACAATCGGACATGGAGCAGATCGAGTGTGAAACATGTTTAACAGCAAAGTTTGATCATTTAGAGACTTAAACTAAAACTAGAGACTTTTTTTTTTTTAATTAAATGTATAAAAGCATTTGAATGGAAACCACACCTGTTTCACAGATTGACCCACATGTAAATGCCATCATATCTTACCATGGTAATCATTACTACCAGCACAGCAGTGTTTTTGTAAGTGTTGCCCTGTAAATATGCTGTCAGATTGGACAGTTTAAGTCTCAAAGTGCTGTCTGTTCATGGCTTGTTGAGTTGATGGGTCTTGTGTAAATTGTCTTTGTGCTGGACTGAGTCGGGTCTGTCTCAACCCCCTCTGTCTAATAAGGCTGTAAACAGGAGCAGGTCATGAAAGCCGTAAGAAGGGACAATGACTGCAGTGAACATATGGACTCTTCTCAGCTGGCCTGGCAGATGGAGCAGCCATTCCTCTCTGGTCCTGAGGCCGCTTCAGTTTATCCAGCATCACTAACCAACGGACACACCATCTTTGCCTCTTTCCATACATTTCACAGCAGTATTGTGCATAAGTTATTATTGGTCTTAAATGAAAAGTACAAAAATGTTTTAAGCATTAAATGGTTAAGCATTACTTGCTCATCGCTAGAATGCTTTTATAACTTGTTTGAAGCATTAATCTTGTTGAAAGTAGGGTACAACGGGGCTAAAGGCACACCCTAAGAAAAAATGTGCTTTTCGCTGTGCCCAAAATGTGTATGATTGCAGAAAAATGTATACGTTTGTATTGAACATTTATAGAGCAATAGATTTTGAGAAAATATACAAGTCATTTATTTTGTTTAAAAATGTTTGAGGTGGTAACACACGGGGTAAACGGCACACAGTATTGATACAAATACTTTAGCTAAAATAATGTATATATATATATATATATGTGTGTATGTCTAAGTTAATACTTGTTCAAAACAATCACTTTAGCAATGTTTGTACTATTTTCTGCTTGTTTTAATAAATAAAATGATTATTTTTTGTTCAATAAATATACTGTCATTAAAATATGTTAATATAAAACATATATTTTAAAATACAGAAACAAAATAATTTTAAATGTAAAGATTCTGAAAGCGTTGAAGGAGATCCCATAGTATTTTCATATAGATTTACAGTAGTAACAACAAATGACATTTTATTATATGTATTTATTTATATTATATCATGTTTTTAAATATGTTGGTTTCATTCTAAACATGGTGATTATCTCTAAAATGGACATCCAAGATAATATATGATATTTACCATCTGAATCTAACAGTGTCATGTCAACAAATGGAAAAGTCAACCTTCTATTAATTATCATGTTAATTATTGTGCCTTTCAGCCCCAACAGCAGGGGCGCTTTTTACCTTTACATATTCTTTTGTTATTTAAAAACTGCTGTTTTAATTATCTTAAACAAAACTGAAAATCATTAAGAAGACCTTTGTCTCAAGATATATTCAAGAATTCTAGCGATTCTCGTTTGCTACTTAAACCTACTACGTTTTTTAAAAACAACAAATATTAAATTAAGTAAGCACAGAATCGACTTTGCGCTGATCGCGTCAAGGGATCAGACAAATTTGCACGTGTATCTTGAAAAGCGAATGTTTTGGAAAGTGCTACGTCATGTTTTTGTGCCATCTAGTGGTTTAGAGGAATAATATCAAAGGCACGTTTTAAGAATAATCACCCTGCTACGAAATGTTTGTAGACGACTCCTCAGAAGTTCTTTTTTTCACAATAGAAAGAAACAGCAGCAGCGTTCAGGCGGTTCGTCGGCAGCTGTGTGTGCCTGCCGTGACTCTGGAGGGGGGCGGGGCTCTCCTTGATCTCCAGAGCGCGCCGTCCAGCGCGCCCTCGTGTCTCCGCGGCCCCTGCGGTCCCTGACCTTGCCCGCCGCCCGGAGGACATCTCCCATTACAGCGCCGCATTCAGATAAGCCCATTTCTTTTCTTGCAGCATCTCTTTAATGTCAGGCCTGAAATATGAAGTCATTAGGCGATATTAAAACAGTGCTGACAAACTAATTAACAGAAGACATTATACGGGATGGGCTCGATTAATCCGCTTTAATTGCTCTTTTAAATGGAGGCCCCAATTAAAATTAATAAAGATTTACCGGTGATCACACAAAACCTCGTCGAGGAGTTGCTGTCTGAAGGGCAGGCAGAAGTCAGGCGTCTCAGAGCTCGAGTTCTGCTCCCTTTGCCCTCGCGAGGAAACGCTCGAACCCGCGAACACACGCGGGACCGGAGGATGTTTATGAGTGTGTGTGATCCTCATCCTCAAAAACCATGAGCAAAAAATAAAACAAAGATAAGTTTTACAAAAAATGGATACTATTTTAGTCTCTCTACTGTCTGCTGTAATTTACTTTATATTTTGGGTGAAATTTACTATTAGTGTCTGAGTGAAAATAGTTTTTCTACACCATATTTTTCAACCATGAGTGACTTTCGCCATTTTCTAGTTTTATATTCTGTGAATCTATCAAAGTGACGTGTTTGCTCACTTATCCACCTTATCCATATCGTTCAGAGCAACTGTGATCAGGTGAATGACGGGACAGAAAGAGCAGTGTGTCTATCAGATGCAGATACAGACTGATGGAGATGAAAAAAGAGTCAAACAGATATTTCAAACTGTACGTGGACGAGTCTGACTGATGCTGCAGTGACATTTACATTCAATTCATATTCAAGTGTTTCCCTCTTGTGGTCAAAGTTATGAAGCACAAGACCAGAGTTGCTCTCCTATTGGTCTGTACGGTTTGTAAATATACCTGTATGTATGTAGGCCTATGTATTTATTGATATTTAGTAGGGTAGAGTGGGGGAAAACTTCCCCCTACTGTTTTTCCCAAAATAACCACAAGATGAAATCAAGATACATTTTTATTGTAACTATGGATTACGTTGACATACAAGTGATGTGTAGAAGTTTTCACCATGAAGCTTACACTGGTGATGTACCGGAGAGAAAACGGATTTCACACTGAATGATCTCATTTTCAGCAGTAAGTAAAAAAGTGTCTTAAAGATTTTGTAGAAAATCACAGTTATATGTGACATGAGAACAGTAGGGCCTGAAGATAGGGAGTATGTGTTATTTAATAAAAATAGAATTATATTTTCAGAATAACATTTTTTTTTTTTTTTAAACACAGTCAGTGGGGTAAAACGCCCCCAGTGGGCAATTAGCAATTACTGTTCTGTTACAGTTATTCTGTTCTGAACATCACATCCTTTGTTTTTCCATCAAATTAATTCTAACTAGTTGGCTGAATAAAAATATTTGGATTTTATATTATAAAAATTACCTCAAGTTAGCATCAGGTAGCTAGTTAACTAGTCAGTTAGCATCAGCTAACAAAATGTTTCAAATAGGCTATTATCATTTTGTAAGTCATAATTATTGGTTGTATTCTTTTTCATTTTAAGCTAAAACTCTGTACTCTGATTTTGCTATAAATGTTTAAAGCAAATAGCTTTGTCAAGACTGGGGGGCATTTTACCCCATCCATATGGGTGTTTTGCCCCATAGGTGGGGTAAAACACCCCCTTGGTACAAATTTAATTTTTGTTAAAAATCTAATTGCATGAAAACTCTGGACATTTTTCATACTTTGTTTATAATTTATGTCATTGTCACTAAAACTACGATAACTTTTCTGAACACATTTACTTTTGTTTCACAGAAAAAAAAAAAAAAATTACACAGTCCTTAAGGGAGCGTTTTCCCCCACTCCACCCTAAATGGCAAAAAAAAAAAAAAAAAAAAAATATATATATATATATATATATATATATATATATATATATATATATTGTGGCCAAAATATGAACTATATGGTAAGTATATGTTGCAAACATTGAAGCTCAATGAAATATATTTTTGAAATAGAAAATATATTTGGTTCCAACTAAATACCAACATATATTTCTATGTACATATCTCAAAAGAATATTTAATGTCAGTTATATTCCAGAATTCTAGATGTTTGCACACAATCAGACACTGCATTTCAATTTAATTATTTTTTCAGGTGAAGAGAAACTGATTTTTACAGTGTACAGTTTTATGTCATATATGTTGAAATTTGAATTTTTATACAAAAAAATTATACAAAACAATTATTTTAAAATACTTTTTTTTTGTCTTCTATGAAAAAGGAAAACAAGATTATTAAATGAAAGAAATTTATTATAAAATATTCCAGTTGTTTCTTCTTGTTTGTTTTCTTTATAAAATAGTTTTAATGATTTTTTTATTATTATTGTTATTATTTATTTTTTTCAATCATTTGCAGAAAGTGAAGTCATTTTGGAGGGAAATCAGCAGCTCAAGCATCAGTAAGTATTAGTGGATTTCATGAATTCTGTGATTTTTTTTCCTGTTTTATTATATGATGCAGCTCAGGTTGATAATAGTAACAGGTAAGTGAAGTGTCAATCCCTTCTTTACCTACATACTGCACATTTTTTATTGAACTTGAATAAATAATCAAGTCAATAAAGTCAGAGCTTGAACCCTTTTATAGAAATATGTCTTTAAATCAATACTCAAGCTTTTTTTAAAAAAAACATGCAGATCTTTTTTGCATTCTAAAAAAAATAGTTTTCCTATTCTTTCCTATCCTTTCCTTTCCTGTTTGCATTGGTTTTATGTGTGTGAATCCACATGATGGCGCTGTTCTGCTTGTGCAACATCACAGATCTCCTGTCTCTGTTCTGCCCATCAGATCCATGCTGTGAGCTGATTTATTCTTAACAGGCAGATTTGATTTTTCCATTCATCTAATAACCTTTGAACCCTTGTGGGTTAGGCACATGCACTTCGTTTTCCTCTGATTTCTCGTCTCTTGTGTGGTTCAGTGAAGTCGCTGACTTGAAAATGTGGCTGCAATGATTTTTAGAACATCCTGGATGAAGGATGTCAAACAGATGTATTGTATTCAAAAGCATTTGCCTGTAACAGCAGCAGCATCTTGTTTTATTATCAGAAGGTTGAAATCTGTCTGGTTTACATGTGGTGTTGATGATGATGATATGGAGTGCATGAATTGAGCTCTGCCACATAACGACTGCTTGCATCCGTATATTTAATCGTAATATGAATGTCTGAATAGGATTATTAATATTATTCCCATTTTAGTTTTTCAGTACATCAATTAAAACTAAATTAAAATTAGAAATATTGTTTCAAATACTAGATTAAATGAAGAAAGTTTTTTATATTGTACTTTACTCAGTTAACGTTTATATTATTTCAGTAAGGAATATGTTTTCTATGTTTTTGTATGGTTTCAGTTTAATAAGTCAGACAGAACCAGACCTGTTGCACCTCCAGCTGTTCTTTATGTGCACATGAAATAAATGATTGATGTTTATAAATCCATAATTTCACAGTGCTCCGTTATTAGCTCGGCAGATCTTCCTTTTGTTGTTGATGAGAATGAGAACGTCTGCTGAACTCATCATTACAGTCATCAGACAAACGTCTTGCAGTTCACAAAAAAACAGTCACAGCAAATTAAAGTGAGAGACACACCTCCACACAACTGCGTGCATTTTAATTGGAAACACAAATCAATTAATGTGTGCTAGACTGATCTAATTGGAAGAGAACGCCGCCTAAATAATTACCAGCGTTTGTGTTTTGTACTCTTCGTCGCAAACCAATTAAACTAATGTTTTAATTTCTTTAATTTTATCATTTCAGAAGTAATTGCTGCTTGAGTGCCTCGCAGGGCTTCCAGTTTAATGTGTTCCACTGCCAATACCAATAAAACAACGCAAAAGGTGTAAAGAGTAGTAGGCGTAAGGTGTACAGTAGACAATTGCAATAGCGTTTAAGCAACTTCAGTTCTTGGAGCCATAACATACAATGCACAGCAGTAAAGCAGCACCAGTGCATGCTGCACAAGGGATCCTGGGGTCTAAAATGAGCAAAGAGAACAAAAAAAAAGTGTTCCCTACTCTATAGCATTTTCAGGACAATTATTAGATGTTTATTACTAGAACACATCAGAATGTGAAGGCAGTTTAGCGTGAATGCACTAGAACCAGCGAGATGCGGACAGGGCGTCAGGCCGGAGCGATGAGTCGACTGCGCGGGTGCTTGGAGGAGAGCAGCTGTGCGGCTGGAATTCTGCAGCGGTTGCAGATCTCTGCTATGAGGTCATGTTGCACATTACTCATGAGGAGAGAATGCATTGTTGTTGTTTTTAAGACACGGTCGGCGCGAGAGCTCGCGTGTCCCTCACAATGAATGCGGCCTTAGAAATGTGCCTTGAATTGGCCACAGGAAACAATGTGCGCAGCATACTTTCCTGCGCGGCCTTTATGTCGTGGATTAGTTTCACCTTAGTGGCCTGGAATCGCGGAAAGATGTTTTCAGTGGAGCTTTACACACTTACACGGGGGACGTCCAGTTAGCATAACGGGAGAGCAGCCATTAGGAGTTGTGAAAGGGTAAAGGAGGCCTAGTTCATCCCAAAATGGAAACGGTGTCATTGTGCCAAACACGTATGCTACTGTTTGATGTGTAAAACACAAAGGGAGAATCTTCATGCAGCTCTTTCTCATTCAGCCAGAGTGACCACAACTGTCCAGCTCTAAAAGCACAAACACTACAATGGCTGTGTTTACACAACTGGAACGAATCTGATCCGACTGCAGATTCCGAAAGCACCGTTTATATTTGCAGTCCACTTCAAATATTACAGTTTACATGTGCATTACATCTGCTGGGAGAGAAAGCAACTGCAATTAATGAAAAAAATAAAAAATATCAGAAAATCTATTAGAATATCAGAGAAGCTTGTTGTATGTGTAGGTTTGAATGTGATTAAGAAAGCAGTTGCAACTGGATCGAAATTTGATTTGGATTGAGCTCAGTCAGATCATTTTACATTAAGGATTTTCAGTCAGA
Organism: Cirrhinus mrigala; assembly: GCA_036247105.1. Classification (NCBI taxonomy): domain Eukaryota; kingdom Metazoa; phylum Chordata; class Actinopteri; order Cypriniformes; family Cyprinidae; genus Cirrhinus; species Cirrhinus mrigala. The sequence goes on from CM070023.1 coordinate 33,733,987, forward strand.
GTGAGCTGTCAGTACAAATATTAACAGATTATTGCATGTAAACTTCGCTAATCAATGTGTTTTGCTGGCAAAGCATAATAGTGCCATTTTTTTAATCTGTGTCTTTTTCTTAGTAAATGTTTTGCTTGCATGGAAAAACAGCATAAGAGTGAAGAAATAATGAAAGAATGTTATTTTATTTTTGTGAATTATTCAAGTTTAAAGAAAGCAAATATATCTGAACCATAAAAAACTCATATTAACTGCTACAATATGAATCTTTTTTTTTTTTTTAATTAAACAAAAAACGACACACTGCTACATAAACAATAATATGCAAACTAATGTACATGATAAATATGTCAGTATACTGGCAAATGTTGAGGAAGCTGCTTCTACATGCAGTATTGTTTTTGTTTGTAAACGTCAATGTTCCAACTATTATACAGCTAAATGATGCTTATTTACACCTTCTTTAAATAATTATTACAGATGTTTGATGAGATACTCCACAGAGGAAACTCAACAGACAAATCCACATTAAAACACAAATTATAACTGCTTATCCATTTCAAAACCAGAACGTTTGAACTAAAACACAGCACACATTTGTCTACAGTGGCATTATGAAAGCAAAATATATTACACTGAAACCCAAAATCCAAACTATTAATAAACAAGCCTATTTCACAGACAACATGAAACAAACTCGCTGGTGTACACACGCATTTCAGTCAACAGCAAAATACTTAGAATATATATTTAGATTTTTTATATAAAGCAGACGATTCACTTATAAAAAGGAACATGTATGATTGATACTTCTGATAAATAAACAGGGTGAAGCGTCCTGTAGGTGGCGCTGTCTGTTCACAGGTAGGAAGGAGATTTGAAATCCTCAGGAACGTCACTGTCTAGTTTGCAGATGACCTTGTAGATGGCTTTTTTCCAGGAGGGGTCTGAGTCTTTGGAGAGGGAAATGGCACTGTAGAACTCCTGAAGAGTGATTTCAGCAACCTCCAGAAAGCGGTCTGGAACCTGACGGACATTTACAGCACACATCAGTCACCGTACAGCATCAATACAGACTCAAGCACTGTATACAGCCATAATTACTGCTGTTAGTTAATACTCACTAGTACTAGTGCTAATAGTGACGTGATGAAATCTCTAGCAGTGAGTATTAGAGTTGAGTGACTAAGTGCAGCGTTTGAGCTCCAGACATAATTGATTCCGCACATCATGTGTGCTGATGAGAAGACTGTGATCTGACACTCTCAAAAAACTGGAAAAAATCTCACAGATGCACACTGAGGAGGAGCCAAGATACATCTAAAGACCAGAAGAACACAGAGACACGAGGACAGAAACAGATCAACACCCAGAACACCCTAGCAACTACCCAGAACACACTAGCAACCACCCAACAGCCACACAGAACACCCTAGCAACAACTACCTAACAACCACCCAAAACACACTAGCACAGAAACCACCTAACAATGCCTTAGCAACCACCAACACCCCCCATGCAAGCACCTAGCAACACCCAAAACACCCTAGCAACCACCCAACAGCCACACAGAGCACCCTAGCAACAACTAGAACACACTAGCCTAGCAACCTCCTAACAACCACCCAAAACACACTAGCACTGAAACCACCTAACAATGCCTTAGCAACCACCAACAACACCCATGCAAGCACCTAGCAACACCCAAAACACCCTAGCAACCACCCAGAACACACTAGCAACCACCCAACAGCCACACAGAACACCCTAGCAACAACTAGAACGTACTAGCCTAGCAACCACCTAACAACCACCCAAAACACACTAGCACAGAAACCACCTAACAATGCCTTAGCAACCACCAACAACACCCATGCAAGCACCTAGCAACACCCAAAACACCCTAGCAACAACCCAGAACACATTGGCACATAAGCCATCTAACAGTGCATTGGGAACCAACCAGAATGGCCTAGCAAACACCCAGAATAGCCCAGCAACAACCTAACAACGACCCAGAATACCCCAGCATCAACCTGAAAATGCCTTAGCAACCACCCACAGCACACCAGCCTAGAAACCACCTAACAACCACACAGGACAGTGCCTTGGTAACCAACCAGAACACCCTAGCAACCACCCACAATATCCATGCAAGCACCTAACAATCACCCTGGCCACACTATCCTATAAAACACCAGACAAAACATTAGTAACCACCCACAACATCCATGAAAGCACATAGCAACCACCTAACAACCACTCAGAACACCCTATCAACAACCTAAAATGTCCAAACAACCACCCAGAACACACTAGCCTAGAAACCACATAAGAACACCTTAGCAACCACCCAGAATGCTCTAGTAATCACAAACAACACCCATGCCAGCACCTAAAAACCACCCAGAACACCTTAGTAACCACCCAGAATACCCTAGCAAGGACATAAAATGCCTTAGCAACCATCTAGAACACACTAGCCTAGAAACCACCTAACAAAACATTAGCAGCCACCTAGAACATCCATGAAAGCACCTAGCAACCACCTAACAACCACCCAGAACACACTAGCTTAAAACTCACCTAAAAAATGCCTTAACAACAACAACCCAGAATGCCCTGTCAACCACACACAAAACCCATGTAGACATGTAACAACCACCCTGACCACACTATCCTAGATACTACCTAACAATGCCTTAGCGACCACTCAGAATACCCTAGAGTAACATCCTAAAATTGATTTGATACTACCAGGACATACTAGCTTAAAAACCACCTAACAATACCTTAGAAATGAACCAAAACACCCTAACAACAACCTAAATGCCTTAGCAACCACTCAAAACACACTAGTCTTGAAGTCACCTAACAATACCTTAGTAACTACCCAGAATGCCCTGACAACCACCCAGAACCACCATGCAAGCACCTAGCAACCCCCCAGAAAACCCTAGCAACGAACTAAACTGCCTTAGCAAACACCCAGAACACACTATCCTAGAAACCACCTAACATCACCTTAGTAACCACCGTGAATGCCTTGACAGCCATCCAGAACCACCATGCAAGCGGCTAGGGACCTCTCAGAAAACCTAGAAAGCCTTAGCAAACACCCAGAAAACACTAGCCTAGAAATCATCTTAGTAACCACAAAAAATGCCCTAGCAACGACCTAACAACCACTCTGAACACACTAGTCTAGAAACACCTAACAATGCCTTAGCAATCACCAAGAATGCCCTAACAACCCCTTAGAACACATTAGCAACAACCTAACAACCACCCAGAACACACTAGTCTAGTAATCACAAAGCAATTAACCAGAACACCCTAGCAACAACCTAAAATGCCTTAGAAACCACCCAGAACACAGTAACCTAGAAACCACCTAACACCTTAGAAACCACCTAGAATGCCCTAGCAACCACCTAACAACCATTCAGAACACACTAACCTAGAAACCACATAACAACACCTTAGTAACCACCTAGAATACCCTAGCAACCACCTAACAACCACCCAGAACACACTAGCCTAGAGACCCCTAACAACACCTTAGAAACCACCTAGAATGCCCTAGCAACCACCTAACAACCATGCAGAACACACTAACCTAGAAACCACATAACAACACCTTAGAAACCACCTAGAATCCCCTAGCAACCACCTAACAACCACCCAGAACACACCAGCCTAGAGACCCCTAACAACACTTTGCTTGATGGTGAGGTTGCGTGGTCAGTTCTTGATGGTGTAGCTTAACTGCAGCTCAGCCTCAGTGACAGCATCAGAATCCATGCCGTTCCCTTCAGCGACTGATGTTAGAGTACGCCGACGTGAAGCATCACACATGCTTACAGACTGTTCATACCCACAAAACTCTGAGTCAACACTGTCAAGCCCTTGATCTCAATGCACCATCTTCAATGCTCTCATTTTAAAGCGCAATGCTTCTTTGTTCACAGTGGCAATAAAGCAAATACAGTGTCAGAATCATTAGGAGAGCGGTGTGGATGGACGCTTTGATTTTTTGCAGCCTGTTGCTTCGAACTTAACTGCTCGGAAAATGCATGAAAGGGCCCGGTTCCCATCGCAGGAATTCAGGCAGCGCTTCACACACTTTGAAGGACCCGGCTCGGGTGTGAGGGTGGGAAGAAGGTGGATCTATCCGCTGGCATTATTTCCCCAAGAGTAGCTCCGCTCTCTGTTGACACGTTTGTTTCTCGTGCATCTCCAGACACAAAAGCGGGCCCTGGGAAAGGAATGTCTTGGTGCTGAGGTAAAGACAACTGTCTCCGCTCGTTCCCATCGGTCAGCCCGGCACTCTTGGGATTTCTGGCTTCTTTCGCATCAGTAGCAATCCAAGCGGCAGTCAGGCGTGGCCTGGCCGTAATCTCAAGTTGTTTTAGCAGATGCTGCAGCTTCCTCTTCCCACAGTTTGATGCAGGGCTCTGGGATAATGGGGGTCTACGGCCGGGCAGCTACAGGTGCAGCTCGACGCACAGGTCAGAGCGAGGACAGCCAATCAAATTTCAGTCAATAAATTTTCAGCCAATCAATTTTCAGCCAAAATTGATCATAATGGTGAAGCTGGTTGAGAAGCTCTTTTGGTATCACCAACACACCAGCATGCCATGCTGCTGGCCAGCATCCAACACACAACATCTTACCACAGAATTTCACATAACTCTTTCTAAACCTCTAATGCATTTTTAAACAGGATGTTCCATGAAAAGTGAAGCTGAATTGAATGAACTTTATTTAGAAAATAATTTCAACAAGTAGCTGTTTAATAACTTAATAACTGATTGACAGCGGGTCCACATTTCTGTGAAATTCAAACGCTCCTCATTCAGAAAGTTCTACATATTTCTGACCTTTTGCATGTTCATTTAAGCTCAGTTGACAGCATTTATGGTTAATGTTGATTACTACGGTAAATTAATTTAGGCTCATCCATCCGTTCTTTAAAAAAAGCAAAAATCTATTTACATTGAGGTGCTAACAATAAATAAATAAATAAATAAATAAAGTAAACGTGGCAAATATATAAAGATCAATATCAATATAGTCAATATTTCAATAGTACAACCACAAAACACACAATGTTGTAGTATGAAAAAATCACTAATCAGTCCGTTACTGATTCCAAATTACATTACACATTTTAGGTCATGTAATCGGACTACTTTTAAATTACTTTTAGATTACTTTTGACCTAACTCATTTATCACATTGACTTAAATAGGATAATATAGGATAAATAGTACCATATTGATCTAAAAATAGAAAGAGTAAGAAAATATGTTCTTTGTTATTAATGTCATTAAAAATATAAAATTAAAATTAGGCATTTTAAAATGACATAAATCACAATAAAAAAAAAGAAACTATTTATTTTAAATATTATATTTGTTTACTGCTAGTTTATTGCTATTGTGTGGATAATATAATCATGTAATCAATAAAAAGCAAGAGTAATATGATTCAGAGTATTTTCAAATGTAATTTAATCTAATTACAAGTACCTCATTTTTGGCATCTGATTATATAATCTAGATTACATGTAATCAGCTACTACCCAGCTCTGTACATTAATGATTTGCTCCGTGACTCATGTAGCAGTGTAAGTACCTGGAAGTCGTTGGCTTTGTTGTAGTGCATGTTGAGGGCGCGGAAGAGCTCGGACTCTCTGGTGATGGATATGTCTTTCACATCATTAACGCCGTCTATGATGGCCTGACGAGCGAACTTCTCCATCTGGATGTAGTAGAACTCTCTGAAGTTACTGAACCACTTGATCAGCTGAGACGTGATGCAGCGATTGAACTGAAAACAGGGAAATATTAGAAAATACAAGTGTCAGATGCAATGTTTTAAAGAATGTGAACTTTAAAATACAACAAAAACTCAATGTTTTTCAACTGTGGAAAGACATTGATAAAAACAGCTTGTAAACAATGTCACCTATTGTTATAAATGTCTTTTCCCTTAGCAAAGACATTTAATAAAAATTTATTAGTCAGCTAGAAAAAAAAAAAAAAAAAAATTCTAGAGAGGAGCATTTTGCTAAATAGAGGCACTACATTACATATTCATTATAAATGTAATCTGTTAGTAATGTGTTTGAATAAACCTGTCATGAAAGATTTTATTACAGCCACAGTTTAAATGTTTATATTTCAACAAAGAATTGGAGTCGAAACAATTAAGAAACTAATCTATATTATTAATCTGAGCATTGATTATGTCTAAAAATAAATAGCATTTGAATTTAATAGTTTGAACTAAAACTTTTGAAGTCAACAGTTTTTTTTCAGTTGTTCATTTTAACCTTTAATATTAAATGAATGTACCAACTGGCAGGGATCCCTGGATAGTTTTCCTTAGGAAAAATGATACACTACTGTACCTGATATTTATCCTAATTAACCGAATCAAATTGAGATCGGAATCAAATTGAATCAAGATCTTGTGATTTGGAATGAACATCTTCATCATTTCACCAGCATTTTACCATTTCATTTGAGAAAACTATCATCAGCTACACACACAAACTCAAAGCTCTTCAAGACAAACCACCAAAATTAACTACTATTGTACAGTAGAATATTTTTCACAAAGTACGCTTTGTACAATTGTGAATAAAACAAATATTAATCGATAAATCGATGTTCCCGCTGACAGGGATCCCTGTGTAGTACCTGATATTTATCCTAACTAACTGAATCAAATTGAATCAAGATCTTGTGATTTGGAATGAAACTGATTTGTGAAATCTGTGTCAATATCCAGCACTAGCTCTAATTTGATTAATGATAAAACTGGTGTCAAAATCCCACAGACTCACATGTAGAGAAAATATCAGAGATCCTGAAACACCTGGCAACCACCCAGAATTCCTTAGTAACTCCCTGGCAACCACGAACAACAACAACCTAGTTCTGCTAAAAAAAAAAAAAATAGTTTTTATTTTTTTTTTTTGTGTTGTTATTCTGGCAATGATGGTGTAAAGCGTTTGCTGTCCAAACTATTTTCAGCAACACAGTCTGTTTAATCAGCTGTAGTCTTTCCCAGCACTTAGAATAACATCTATCCAAACAGCAGACGAAACTCTGTCTTCACATTAGCCGTGTTATTATAACTGCTCATCCGATAACACAGGGGCAAAAAGAGCTAAAACCTGCCTAAGGGCTCAAAGACGCTTCTTCACGCGGCGTGTGAGAAACAGCAAAGCGCGAGACGTCTTTTTGAGTGGCTTCGGCTGACGGGAATGGAATCGGACACTGGGATTATCCCAGCCTTTGTCTGCCGTGACTTCCCACAGAAGGGTCGGCCGTGACTCTCCTTACTGATCTCAGGGGTCAGGAGAGCCCGGCCGGCCTGTGACGCCCAGCTGGAGTGCGGCCACACAGGAGACAGTGTCCAGTGTCCTGAGACCTCCTCATGTGTCCTTTCCAGTGATCTTGATCTTTCTGCCTTATTTGTGTATCATTTGCTTCCTTAAATATCATGGATTGGTAACAGACTTTTGTGCCACACAGAATCACAGAATCCAGTGATAAAAATGGAATTTACAATATAAAACAGAATGTAGTGGAATTTGGTCAAATTTGGATGAATAAGTCAAACGTTGAGCTGTACACGTATTTAGATGACGAAAATAAATAGTGTCTATGAATACTGAACTGCTGTGTAAATGTGAAGTCTGCATCTTGTGCGTGTCTCAGCTTGCTCTACTACACACACTAAAGCACACATGATGCTCGTCTGTGCCTTACTACATGAGGACATGAACTTCATCATCATCATCATCACTTCACCAGCATTTCACCATTTAATTTGAGAAAACTATCATCAGATACACACAGAAACTCAAAGCTCTTCAAGACAAACCACCAAAATTAAAGTTCAGATTAACTTGAAGTAATTATGACAGAAACTACTATTGCACAGTAGAATATTTTTCTCAAAGTACGCTTTGATTTTTCACAGTTGTGAATAAAACAAATATTACTGAATTAGGTTTTACAAGAAAATACTATTTTAGTCTTTCTGCTTCAAAAACTTAAATGCTTGTAAAATGTTCTAGCAATTTCAGAGTAAACATTTTTTCAGTGTAATAATAATAAAATTATTAAAACTTTATTTTTAAGGAATCATTTTTTAAACAAAATTATTTATTTTAACAGCAAACCTCTGCTGTGCAACACTTTGTTTGCTAGAAATTAAAAATGATTTGAATTTGATTACATTTTAAAAGATTAATTAATCTGTCAATGTTTTATACCACCAATAATAATAAAAAAATGTATTAAATCATAAATCCAGGAAAATTAAAACAGACAACACAGAATTATATAAAAAAGGAAATATATAAAAATAAAAAAAAAGGTAGTTTAACAGGGCCCTGTGGCATATAAATTTACATATGATGTAAATTTGCTGCAGTTGTTGGGTCAAATACATTTTTCGGCATCACCATCACCAGAAATATCGCCATTACTAATTACTGACTTAACCAACCCTTCATGAAACACCACCTTCACAAACTGAATGAGCAGTTTTTTAGACTAGCTCATTTCTGATGCAAGGAGCTCATTTTGTCTTTGCAGTGTTTGTTTTTGTGTTTGTCTGACTGTTCATCGTCTACGTATTATTGTACCCCTATTGTAAAGCGTCCTTAAGCTTTGGAAAGGCATAAATAAAACATATTATTATTTGTGTTTTTTTCTTATTGTTTTTTGTTTTTAATTACACGAAAAACATTGTTGCCTTGGTAAAACGTACTCAGAAAGAATGTCCAAACCTTTTAATTAGTCATAATAAATGTATACTGAGTCGCCCTCATTCTTAAATAAACGTGCAAAACACCAGTAAGAAATCTTTTTGCTCAGGGGTAAAGTCATGTCATCTCATTAAATGTTACTTCATTTAAGTAGTGATTCAGTGACATTATTTGACATATTTAATAGAATTTTAATTGGTTACATACACATATTAAAGTTTAGTTTTACTGTTTTAGGTACACTCTAAAAAAAAAAAAAAAAAAAGATGTTTCAATGTTCTAAACCAAAAAGATTATTGGAGTACATTTTACAAAAAACTATTTCAATCTTTCTACTCCAAAATTTCACGTTTTGATGTGTTACTTGGTGTTTTTTTTTTGTTTGTTTGTTTTTTTTGTAATTATTTGTGAAATCTATGGTATTAGCTATTTCTGTGTGTTTGTGTTTTAATTATTATGAATTTATACTCACACCTATAAAAATAATAGCTTGATCTAGCTGGCATTACATTTAAGGAAATGTTTATTTAACATCAGATCTTTTTGGCCAAATGATTTAAAGTGAAGTTTCTCTTACAGGCTTCATCTGTATTTCACAGTCAGACTTACGGTTTTATGAAGCTCAGTAATTCAGTCACAACCACACAAAGATTTCCTCACACCAAAATATCAGAATGATGTGGTTTAGTGATATTTACTGTCTAACTTAATTAATTAGTAACTTTAAACTACGAAAATCAGATTTTGTTTCTTCAATTACGTACAATTTGTTAAAAGACACAGAAACTGAGTGACGTTTTGGTTTAGGCTTTCGTTTAGGGTTTGTAATTATAAATAACTAATAGTACTTAGCAAGTGCATATTTACGATATTTGGATAATAGTTCATGAATCTGCCATTTAAAAACTTTTGTTGATCACTAATCTAACACTGGTGAGATGCGTTGCTTTATAGTGGTCACTCAATGTCTAAGCTTGTTACGGCACAGGTACTTGAAAGTTTATTTTATTCAAACAAAATGATTACTTTTTTTTTTTTTTTCCAAGCACAAGTGGAACAGTTTCCTGACACTGGGCCTTAAACTGACATATTTAAAAGGAGAGTCATGAAATAACACACAAGCGCTCAGCTGCATGAGCTTTTTCCTGTTGTGTCGACTCATCACAACACTTGTGCCTCAGGACACGTTACACACTCACAGGATGCGCGTGTTGTTGTAGGGCCTATCCTGCCCTCACTATCCGCGGCTCAGCGCTCTGCTATTGTGTGTGCTGAAAGCTGGCGAGCTGAAGGGTTAACGCTGAATAGAGGAGGTTGTGCTCCTCTCCGCCGCCTCTTTTGTCTCCTTTTGCTGACTTGAGAAACTCCTCTTTTAACTTTGTCAAAGTTAAACCAGCAATTCAGGAACTGCCACCCCAACATCCAGGAATATTTGCTCAAGCGTCTAAATTTGTGTTAATATTCTGTATTTTTGCCAACGCAACAGAACGCATTTTTCAGAATATTTTTTATTATTCCTAAATAATATTAATCATATTTAATTATTATTCACAAATATAATTTATTCCTAATAATCAGGTAGACATTAAAACGATTTTTGATTTGACTCCTGACTATAACCGTTTATTAGAATAAAAAAATGTAAATAAATAAATAGAAATATGAACAAATAATACATAAAATAATAAAGAAATTATTAATGTTATTTAAAATAATAATAATAATAATAATATATAAAATGTAATATTTATATAAAATACAATTTTGCTCTAATAATCACTTGATAAAATAAGCAGGCATATAATTGATCTATCTGTGTCTGAAACGCAAGAATTAACATCACCAGAAGCATTACTGAAGCAATTTGGTAAAACATGACATACCTTGACATCAGGGAAAAAGTTCTTGAGAAGATTTGAGCTCGGGTATCGTGTGTAGAAGAACATCAGCTTGGCTTTCTTCAGATGGTTTGGTGTCAGACCTTCCTGAATGTAAAGCGAGTCAAGGCCTCAAAAACCTCACCGTGAACGCTTTTCTTTGAAGATCTGCCAAATATGACACAGCGATCAAAGCCGCCTTACTCTTCGTGTACAGAGCTCAATTTACGTGCTTATTTTTAAAATCAAACAGCATTAGCACGTCCCCAAACAAATAAGCATCAATATGTCCAAATGAATGAACAGCTGAACAGCTCTGTATTGACCAGAGAGTCGATTAAGACACGACAGCATGTGCTAACTAGAGAAAGAGCCAAACAAATTAGATTAAGGACTTCAATTAGAGAGCTCCAATCCGAGCCGTTCGCTCCATATCTGCCCATAGTAATTGCTTTGCTGCGAAACACAGCGAAGATGGAGAGGATCAGCTTACGCCCTGTACGTCTGAACAGAACTTTAAAAAAACGAGTTTCTTTTTTAAAAAAGAGCCAGAGTTTGTGAGTTAACAAGCAAATAGTGATAGAAATAATGCTGCCTCTATGCGATGTTGCTTCGTAACGAAGCAGAAACGTAAAGCACAAAGCGCTGCTATTATTACACCATCGGTTCGAATGAGGCAATCGCTGTTCGGCCTCAAAAAAGAGCCACAATATTGAAATGATTTCCAAAGCGCATTATATAAATCTAATGATGTTTAAAAGCAGAGCTTTCTGCATGCTGCGATATCGTCACATACGTATACGCGACACTCCGAGCATTGATGATGGTGTATAATGACGGCTGAGAGCTTGCTTTTCACAAACAACCAAAAGTGACCTCTCTCATCCACTCCAATCACATTGAGAGTGCAGAAACATATTCCGCACCTTTTCAAGTCTGAGCGAAAAAAAAAAATCAGAGAATTTCCAGAAGAGAAACTGTTGCTTTTTCTGCCTTTGAAAATTGGCTTTTGTTCCTAACAATTCTTATCAAAGCCTTGTATTCCTTTTTATTTGTCTTTTCCTGGACTTAAAGTCATTACTGAGCCCAGATTAAAGAAGATGCTACAATTTTCTTTGGGGTTACCGAGATCAAAGCAAAAATTCTCCTTGAAGTCTGCGTTAGTGGAACTGCTCACCGCTGCACTCAATTCAACGATTGTTCGCCGAGCTCGAGAGCTGGTAGTTTGTTCAGCAATATCTCAATGTTAACTACTATATATTAAATAAAAACAGTCAACTAAACAAAGAGGGGGATTTTTCAAAAGCAGCTGAAGCTAAACAAAGAACATAATCCATAGATAAAAACGCCTTCCTGTGACTCCTGAAACACGAGTCTGATGCTGCGTTACACACGACACATTTGTGGCATGTTCGCATGCAAAAAATGCTTTACCAAATTGTAGATATAGAACAGAAGATCACTCGTGTCAATCTGGGCGGCAGTAGGGTTAAATGAAGACTTCTGTCCTGCTTTTGAGAAGTTTCTCCTTGTGTTTCTGATGAAAAAGGATCTCGACAGGGTTTGCCAGGATATTAAAGACTTCAATATGAAACTCAATTTCTCAAACACTTCTCATCCCACAGTCAAATGATCTGAGCTGCTCTCCATAACTCTATACTCACACTGAATGACAACTGGTGACTCATTTGAGTCTAGGTTTATGGAAACGCTTACCATCAGTTAACCGAGTTGACGTGAACTATCAGTGAACAATGCTCCTGTTAACCTTAGTTAATGCTAATTTGATGTTTTCAAATGAGATGTTGTATATGTTAACATTAATGCACCATCAACTAACACAAACAAACAATAAATGCATCTATTTCTATTTACTAGCATTAACCAATATTAATAAATGCTTTAAAAATATGCTGTTCATTGCTAGTTTATCCATTTACTAATCTGTAAAGTGCTACCATTTTATGTTCACTAATACATTTCAGGATAAAAAGGGAAAATGAGGAAAAAAAAAATAAATCTGAGATGTGAGATGTGAAAGAGCAACATGCTCTTGTACTTTCAGTTTAGTTGAGAGAGATATCATTTTTCTCAGTCATTTTTGACATTTATAGTTGTGTTTTAGTATTAAAGGGACAGTTCACCCAAATGAATGACTGACTTCCTTCTAAGCAAAACAAAAAAGAAGATGAAGAATGCTGGAAACCAAACCATTCTGCTGACCACTGAGTCACACTGAGACGTTTCTCATAATAGCATCTACTATGTTCCTCACAAGAAAAAAAAGGTCACACTTTAGTTTCAGTTAGTACCAATTTTCACTATTAACTATGCCTTCTGCCTCAATAAACTGCTAATTTGCTACTTTACCTTACCTAGTAAGGTAGTTGTTAAGAATAAAATATGGTCATGCAAAATAAGCTATTATTATGTGTATTTTAGGTACTAATAAACAGACAATATGTTAGTAATATGCATGCTTATAAGAATTGAGAATCCTTATTAATACATGAGAATTGGTCCCCAAACTGAAGTGTTACCAAAACAAACAAAAAAAAGTGAAAGATGACAGAATGATCATTTTTGGATGAAGCGTTCAAAGGATATATTGAGCGACATGAAGGAGCTCCTCTCAGCCATGCTCTGCAGATCTCCACACTCCATCTTGACGTGTGGCAGGCAGAGCGTGTCCACCGACACCAGGCCGGGAGGTCCGGCGCGATGGTGCTGACCCAGGTGCCCCGAGGTCACCTTGGATCTCATGGCGACGCTTTCCCACGGATGCTCCATGGAGTCCGGGGACGCCCTCTCCAAGGTCGCCGGCAGACACGGCAGCGCGGAGAAGGTGGAGTGAGGTCCGTACTTCAGAAGGTGCTCCAGGATCTGGCTGTCGTGCAGAGGAGCGCTGTAGCCGAACTGGAAAGGCGTCTGGTGGAGCGGGTAGGGTCTCTTCACAGCCTGGCTTAGGGAAGGTTTACGGACCACCAGGGACAAGGCTTCGGTCTGGTGCTCCGGGCTGTCGCTCTCAAAGCGCTCCGCAGACCTGCTTTTGATGTTTTCATCAGAGTCCGATTGCTCCGAAGGGGAATCTTCTGGGAATCGCTTCTCGGTTTCCGAGTATTCTGGGCTGTGGCACAGATGTGGCTGGGACGACTGATTTAGTAGGGGCATGGAGAGTTTCTTGAAGACCATATCGACGCTTTCACTCACAGTCCTGGTCAGCTCACATTTAAGAGTCTCCTGAAGGTTCTTCACCACCCTGTCAGAGCTGAAACCACCGGATTCGACTTTAGCTTGGTCTTTGTGGGTGCCGTGGTGGCCCGCGGCACCGTCCAGCCTCAAACTAGGTTGCACGTCATGCTCTGACCTCGTATCTTCGCGTTCCTCGTTCTCTGAGTAATTCTGGTCGTACACGTGGGAGATCTTCTCCTGGAGCTGATGCAGCAGACGCTGCATGCTTTGGAGCTGCTCCTTGAGTTTGTGACACTCCTCGTCTTTGCTGGTCTTCGCGTTGGACTGACTGGGTTCCTGGTGTTGGGGGAGCCTCTGCTTGCGTTTGTTCTCCTTCAGAAGGTCTCTTCTACAGCGAACGGCTTCGCACTCGCTTTCCGCCTCTCCGTGCGACCTGCCGTTGGGTGAACCGGCCATGCCTCGTATGATGTTCTCCACTCGGGCGCGTTTGGCTTGGAGGTGCTCGCTGCGCTCGGCACTCGAAGACAGATCCTCGTCTTTGAAGGACAGACTGCTCTGCTCCTCTTGAGCGAAATCGTCGCTCCTGTTGGACTCAGGATCAACCCCGCTGGCGTTTGAGGAGGGCAGGTAAATGAGGTTGTTGTCGAGAGAGGTCAGTTTATTGTGAATAGTTTTACGCAGAAGGTGAGATATGATGGAGCCGTTGTGGTAGGAAGCGAGAGGCTCGTCATAGGTGCTTCTGCGGAAGCAGGGGAGCAAGTGCTCGGCTTTGCTGCCTTCCATGCAGCCGTCGCTCGGCTTGTGCATGCTTTGTTCAGACGGGCTCAGGTTCATGTTTTTCACAGCCTGCAGTCGATGGACTTTATGTACACAATATAATAATGATCTGGTGATCTGTAATACATTGTAAAAATAAATAAATAAATAAATTAGGCATTCATATCTCAGTTTTACTTTATTATAAACAATATTACACTCTTATCCATAGTTGTATGCAAAATAGATGGTGTACAAACAAATTTCATATTCAAACATGTATACATACTCATTTACTGTACTGTTATTATATATGAAAATAATTCTGTTTAACTTTTTTGAGCTGATTCATTTGTAATGATTTCTCTACAAACGGAACAAACAGAGAAATTATACATACGATTTCATCAGATAAAAGAAGTAATATTAAAATACAGAAGCAAAAAACTAAATGTATTTTTTATATTTAAAGTGCATTTCATATTAGTCTAGATTTAGAAACACATTTATTCTGGGGGTTTTTTTTCGGTTAAACCTTATTCCTGTGACATTACCACAGATTTTTTTTCTAATTCTTTTTATATATTTCTAAATATTTATCTATATACAGTATACTTTCGCACTTATTTCATACTTTGACCGTGAATGTTCGCTGTAAACACGTCTATGAAACATACATACTTACATATTCAGTACGTGTCTTGCGTCTATCATTTCATATCTACTACATTCTTTTCATATTAGTATTGTAATAAAGAATTAACGTTACACAGGTCATATAGCAAGGATTATTTCCAGAAATGAGATGTAAGTTAAGCCAATAAAAGCATCAGTTTTAGAAGAGAAACTTCAGTAGGTGATGAGAGTGGAGACCGCGCGCTTACCTGTTGCTCTGGAGACGCTTGACTGACAGTGTGTGCTCGGCGCGCGCTCTCGTCTCACTCCAGTCAAGTGGGCGTGGCCAGAGCCGCCCTTAATCAGCATACCAGCCAATCAGAAACGGCACACCGCCAAATATGGTAATAACTGTCCTTCAGTAACTACTAAGAGCACCTCCTTATTTTAAAGTCCTTTCGCTTTTGGTGAATTGCATATACATAAAATAAAATTTGACATATCTAAATCTAAGAATTAATGTAAGATAAGAATTATAAAAATAATTATCTACTTTTTTATTTTTTTTAATTTTTAATTTTTTTATTAGAAATTTAAAATGCCGTCACTTACTTGCTTAAGTATTGTATTTGTTTTATCCTATTTTCGTTAATTTAGGTGTTTTGTCCATTATTATTGCTGCCGAAATTAAAGGCTATTAGGCTTTGATACTTTGATTTTTCCTGCTCCTCATAAAAACAACCACAAAGAATAACATATATCTATAAAATAAAGTATTAATTTCACATTGGCTTTAATTTCACATTTTGGTTAAATCTTTTAATTTTTATACAATTTCTAGATGTAAGTTTTGTGTTCTACTGCATAAATTACATACAGACGTATCTATAGCATTATACATTTTAGACTGGATTTTAATGAATTGCAGTTGTCTTATATTACATATTGAATTCTATGAGAACCGGACTTACATTTAATGCACTGGGTGATTCTATAATTAGTAACAGAATTGACAGAATTGTCCGGTGGACTGTCAATTTTGTTACCGCATTGTAACTCTACCTTGGTAACAGAGTTGATTTTGATAGTAACAGAATATATGATTTTATTTATTTTATTTTGCCAAAAACTCCGCTTGCTAGCATAAATGCTAAGAGCACATAGCACTAATGAAATCACGATTAAAAGACCTTTAAATAACACAAAGTTTGATCAGTGAAAAATGATGTTTTCCTTTTGATATTGTGGTAACAATTTTGACACTTCATAAAACAACTCTTGGTAAAAGAACCTTAGATTAAAATATTTTTTCAGAGAGAGCACATAGACTTTTCAGTGCTTCAGATCTTATCAGTGAGGGAAAGTGACATCAGAAAAAAAAGTTTTTGTTTTTTTTTAAAATAATGTTGTAGAATTAGGTAGAAATTACTCTTTAGGGCTTCTTTACACAAAATGAATGATATGTTAACAAAACAAAAGTACAATAAAATATTTTGATTATACAATGATACATGATGGGAAAAAATGCACTGACTAATTCGGACAATAAGAAATCATGATTTTTAGCTATTTAAGACTCTTTTTGCAGAAATTATTATATTGTTATGGACTGTAACATATTGTAATTCATAACAATGAGTAACACATTATTAAAATAATTACAAATATAATCATTTGAAAAAAGCAGAAAAATCATCAGAATCATCCCACTATAGAACTATAAAGAACTTGCAAAAATAATCCAGTTGTCAATCAAATCTGGCTTTGCACATTATGAATATTGTTGAATCATTGACGATTGTCTGTTTTTCACACTTTTGGATCGTTTTGGATAAAAGCGTCTGCTAAATGCATACAGGTGAACAAGTGACGGATCGATGGTACATTCCATGCACTCTTTCACTCCGTTTCCTGATGGTATGATCCGCGCTGTTTCCGGTTCGCGGCGGCGCTGTTTCCGGTGCTGTGCTGTGAGAGCTGCAGTGCGCGCGGTCCACCCTGACGACATGTTATCCCATTCCCGCTGTCTCACCCGGAGCCTCGGGCGTTCGATCACCGCCCTGCGACAGGTACGTGCGTGTCTGACCCGTCCGTTTCACGCTGAGTGTCTAAAAGATCGTTAACCGTCAGCGTAATGACGCTAATAATGACGCGCTTGAGCGGTAGGCCGCACGCGGGCCCAAGGGCAGCAGGACACTCAGAACAAAACATACAGAGAGAGAGTGTGTGTGTTTACATCATATTAATGACATTTACACCAGCTTCTCGTGTGTTATGTGATGTGCGTATTTAGCTTTAAATCTATACTGTAAATGAGTGCAGTCATGAGGAGCGGCTGCTGTCAAAAGTGCTCACGTGATCGAGCTGTCACTCCCATATCATCATAATAGTACGTCTAAAGCGCTGCTAATGTTCATGTTTGCTGTCATGTGCTGCTGTGTTTGTTCTGTGTGTGCTGTTATACTGTCCTTTACTGTTCATGTTTCCTGTTTCTGTTCAACATGCTCACCGTTTCTTCATGTTCACTTTATCATCATTGTTAATATCTGCCAGGGCAATTAATCTGCCAAAATTTGGTCATATTGAGATTACTGACTGTAGCTAAAATTAGCACTGCTCCCCAGTTTAACACAAGTGGTCATTAGAACATAGGTCACTTTCAACATATGTCGGCCATTTTTTTTTATGTGTAAATTAAAGGAGAAGTTCACTTCCAGAACAAACATTTACAGATAATGTACTCGCCCCGTTGTCATCCAAGATGTTCATGCCTTTCTTTCTTCAGTCGTAAAGAAATTCTGTTTTTTGAGGAAAACATTTCAGGAATGTTCTCCATATAGTGGACTTCAATGGTGCCCATAAGTTTGAACTTCCAAAATGCAGGTTCAAAGGGCTCTAAACGATCCCAGCTGAGGAAGAAGGGTCTTATCTAGCAAAACAAACAGTTATTTTTTAAAACTTTTTTTTTTTTTACAATTTATATACTTTTTAATCTCAACTTCAGAGCCTGACAAGATGAGCAATTGAGGTTAAAAAGTATATATATTGTAATTTTTTTTTTTTTTTTCTTTGTAATAGAAAATAACCAATCGTTTTGCTAAATAAGACCCTTCTTCCTTTGCTGGCATCATTTAGAGCCCTTTGAAGCTGCATTTAAACTGCATTTTAGATGTTCAAACTCGCGGGCACCATTGAAGTTCACTATATGGATAGAAATCCTAAATTGTTTTCCTCAAAAAACATTATTTCTTTACAACTGCAGAAAGAAAGGCATGAATATCTTGAATGACAATGGGTTGAGTACATTATCTGTAAATGTTTGTTCTAGAAGTGAACTAATCCTTTAAGTGTTTAACATTTTGTACATATTATTTGCAGTAATTTAATTGAACTGTGTATTCATATATCTGTAATAAGTCAGAACACATTGTTTCAAAGCAGCTTCAACAGTAATAAATCGGAAAATAACAGAATCAGTGATGCAAACTTCGTCAAATATGAGACCCTATAGACCCTGGGAAACTTTGACACAGATGGATCACATGACTCCCGTTTGTGCCTGACTGACACTGCAGCCTGTACATGCCTTCAGCACTGGCCTATCAGATGCAGAGTTACAGCAGTGCTTGTGTTTGTGGGCTAAAGATTTTCCATAATGTTTGTTTGCACTGCTATAGAGTGTGACTGATTAGTGGCAGCATGACTGCTGGTGCATGTTAAAACATAACGTGTTAAGCTCCTCTCTCTTAGAAATTCACCATATTTGGTGTCCCTATGTAAAATCCAGAAATTTGTATTTTTGAATTTAAAAAATAAGAAGAATATTTCATTGTATATAAAATAATGGCATATAATTTTATATTTTAAAATGAAATATTATATTATATTTTATTATATATTTTAGATTTTATTAATATTTTACTTGATAATATTTTCAAATAAAATCAAATAATCAATATAAAAACAACAAAATGTTAAAGTGTTATCAGTCCCATTAATATTTGAATATAAAACAACAATGCATTTCTTTCGTAATTTTTGCAGTTTCAGAGATCCAGTTAAACCAGTCTTTATATTTAGCTTTCCATATGTAAGTTCCCTACTCCAGGTGAAATGCTCAGGTGTTCATAAGTAACATGCAGTGGTAAATTACCATCTACGCATATGTATGTACGTGCTAGGGATGTTCAATTCGGTTATTTTTCCTAACCGAACGCCGAGGCTCGTTAACCGATTATAAACCGTTAACCAACAAGATAATTTTAAATTAGAATTTAATTATTTTAGAAAGGATAAGTGTCTGTGACCTGTTAAAAATACCAAAATTTGTTTTCCAGGGATTAATTTTACATGCGCAAAAAAACGGCAAACAACAGAACGTGAGGACTCACATGGACACATCGCATCACGCACCTGCAGCGCTTCTGTGAACGAAGAAAAACAATAAAGCAAGGCTAAATATATTTAATGAATGAATAGGCCTATACTATTAATATTTTTACTTAATTAACCAAACGAAAGAAAAAAATGTGCAACAAGTAGCTAGTATGCAGAGTTTTGGTTCATTGTTGTGCTGTGTGAAAGGAAGACGGTTGAAAGCAGCATCCTATTTTTCTGTATTTTACAAATACACAAAGATTTGGTTTTATTGTGAGCGTACACAAATAAAAGCAAACAGTTTACAGTTTTGATTATCTGTATGACTAGGAGGAGTCGTTTTCACTGTTAGAAGGGGGGAAAAAAAGTCACACACACAGTTAAGCATTGCTAACTTAACGCAGCCTTTCCATTATCCTAAAAAAATACTCAGCCAGACATATGGAAAAAACACACTGCTTAATCGTTGTCAACGTACTGTTGTGATATTATTTCAAACATTTTGTTTTATGTGGATATTGGAATGTGAGTGAAGTACAAAAGGTTTACATAATATTTTTTAAATACGAATCTCGAATATGGAAACATTTGGATTTGTTTCGTATGAGAGACTCAATGTTAGTTTCAGTTTCGCTTTAGCCTAAATGAATTCGTATTGGCTTGTTTATATTGCCTAGCTTCTTATATTTTTCGTTCTTGTTCTTTTCTAAATACTGTTAAATTAAAAGGATTTTTTGTGGAGTGAGGGGAACTAAAATAGCCTAGCCTTTATTTATAGTGTTTGTAAACATTTCGTGTCAGCATCAGGTCTATTTCTGAACGTAGTAGTAAAATGCGACTTAACGTTTAAGCCTAAGTGAGATCAAAAATGCAATTGTATTTTATTTTAACCATCCAGGAAACATTTTAAAATATTTTGATAAATTACTGAAATAAAAAACCCTTTTAAACCGTTTAACTGATTGTATTAATCAGGCAAAATTCTTCCTGTCGGTTAACGGTTAACCGGTTAAAATGAGCATCCCTAGTACGTGCAGAAGACGTCTTCAGTGTGTTTGATGTGAGTCGACAGTGGCACATCTGAGGTTTAGATATTATAGGTGTGAATCAAAGTAAAACAGATGTTGTTTGTCAAAAGTCTGGCCAGACGAGATTATCTTGTTTCATGATGAGCATTGTTCCTGCTGTCTGTTTTGCTGCTTGTTCAGTGCTCTTTTTGCTTCTCTGCTCATCGATAAACTGGTGTCATCTTGTTCTTCTAGGGTAACAGTGTTCTCGCAAGACGGGCTGCATCAGGTGAGTTGATTTCCTCTGCATTGCATGACATGGAAGCTGTTTTTGTAAAGGTACAGGTTTTAACAGTCTTATATCTCTCTTTCTCTGACAGTGCAAACAAACATGATTAGATGTTCCTGTGTCTCCTTTTTCCTCCAGGTATATCAGCGAGTCAGTGTGTCACCTTCAAGAACAGCCCGTAAGTATCACTGACGTCTCCCAGAGGGTTTAGTTGGGAAGACGCGTCCTCGGTCACGGTGTTCCCACAGATACAAAACCAAAGATCTGACTGGACTGTGTTGTGATCATGTGTGCTGTCGATTTCTAGGAGGTGTGAGACCCGGTCAAGCGTCTATCAAATCAGATACTTCAAGACCACAACCGCTCACAGTACGTATCAGCTCATGCACTGCATCTCTAAACTAAGATGTGCTGGTCCTAAAGAGTGTTGCACAGCATCATTTTCACTACATATGTAAGTTTTGCCTTGATTTTTAGACATGATAAGACTGAACATAGCATAACAGTGTCAACACACTTCTTTTGCTTATTTATGTCACTTGTCTGCTGAAGGTCAGGGTCAGCCATCACTGATACACACAAGTTTTGATTTTGAGGTCTCTGCTTTCCTTATTGTTTTGTCATAAGTTAATTTTGTAGAGATGGCACCATTGATTATATTCGAGTCTGCTGGTTATTTCATGTCAAGGTCAGAAAATAAAATTATATATAATGAAATATGGAAAAAGAGTAGTTTTTGATTTAAATTTGTCAATTTAAAACTTTAAATATTGAACACTGGTAAAATACAACTTTTTTTAACATTGAAATAATTTTGGAATAATGGATATTAGGATGGTTTCTATAATGATGCTGCAAAATCAGCTTTGAGCACAGCAGTCAATTACATTTTACAGTATATTCACATAGAACATTTATTTTATTGCAATCATATTTTACAATATTAGAGTTTTTACTGTATTTTTTGTCAAATGCAACTGCTAGACAGTGGTGCATATTAAAATGTGATGAATCATCTTGAGTGACACTAGAGTACAAAACATGACATCTGGCAAAAGTTGGACTGGTTTGAGTGCAGCTTTCCACTTCAAGTGATTGTGACATTTAATTATTAGCTTTGTTAATTATTTACCTTACCTGTAATAGAATCTGCTCAACGAAGGCTACTGCGGATGTGCTCATTCGGAGCGTCTCTTATCTTGTTGCTGAAGTGCTTGTGTTCACTGCAGACTTCATTTTAAGTCTAATTATCAACACAACAAATTTAAGGCATGCTTTTCTTTCTAAATTAACTAAATTCTATTGTATGTATAGTCATGTCTTCAGCAGGATTTCTGCTTATCTTAAAAAGCTATTTACCTAATTAAGGCCTTAAAAGTCTTCAAATAGTGTTCTTGGAGCAGAAATTCTTCATAAAGTCATAGCATTAAATATTGCAAACACTGCAAAACAAACAAAAAAAAGTATGTTCTTTCTCAATATTTTTTTCTTATTTTCCAGTACAAATATCTAAACATCCAAGATGTATCTACTTGAGAAGCAAAATTGAACTTGAGATGAAAGTTGCATGAAGTTAATGTCTGAATGAACTGGTGTGAGTTTGAGTGAAACATGAACAAATATCTGTCAGTGGGGTATAAAAACTTTTTTTTTTTTTTAAGTTATGTTGATTTTTCTGAGCCGATTGGAAGATACTTGTCTTAATCAAGCTCACTTCATTTTGATCAGTTTATCAGAAAACAATATAGAAGACAATGTTATTTTGCTTCTCAAGTAAATGTATCTTGATTTAATAATGTTCAAACATACTGAGGAAGAATATATATATATTTTTTTTTTTAATATTTTATATATATATATATTTTTTGGTGTGAGCAGAGGGTACAGTAAAAGTTATGTTTTCTGAAATAATTTAAAAAGTAAGGGGGGTCAGTTTATTTCAAAATTCGAGGTGTTGCTAATGCAACTCATTTTCTGTTCCCTAGACATTTACATTTAGAGAGCTTATTACTGACTTACTGTGTTTCTTTACTTGGTTTTAGAAGTCTTAAATTTACCATCCTAAAACCTGCTGAAACCCTATTCAGTGGTATAAACGCTATAGAAAGCTCTTTGTTGGTTAACACCTTTCTACAGTTGCACAGCATATACCACTCAACCGTAACTTCAGCACGCCGCATTAAATGTGTTCTCTGATTGCAGGGAATGAGGTTATTACAGTAAAAACACCAGCGTTTGCTGAGTCTGTCACAGAGGGAGATGTCAGGTGGGAGAAAGGTAAGATGAGTTCATCAGCTGTGCAGTACGGGCGTCTCATTCGATTGAACCCCATTCACCCTGTTCTGTGTCTCTTTAGCTGTTGGAGACACAGTCTCTGAAGATGAGGTTGTCTGTGAAATTGAGACAGATAAGGTAAGAAGCACATTTTTTACTTTCTAAGGTATAAACATTTTAATGCTTACAAGACTAACAATAATGGTTTAGTTGTTGGTCTGTGTTCACATCCGTCAGACGCTCATCTTTGGCCACTGTGTAGCATCTCACTGTCTGAGCATTGCGTTTTTTTTTTTTTGTTTTTTTTTAATGTGTCACGTTAAAAATAGTTTAGCCTTTAATAGCGTGTCTCTGTACACCTGCCTTCTGTTCCTGGCTGTTTTTGATAGCGAGAATATGTCCTATTTCAGCAACGCCCAAGAAACCCATCTGGTCAGGGTATGGTGAACATGACGCTAAATCAGCCTAACATGACAGGACTTCCTTAAGAGCATCCCTACCACTGGAGTGGAACTGTTATTGAACCCCAAAGATGCAAGACCTTGAGTTTAGTTTGAGGAACAAAACTCTTGTTTGAAGGTGTATGCCATTTAGTAGATAGCTAAATTAAAAGGGCTGCAAGTATTAGCTACTATATTAAATATTTTGTAAATGAATCACCTTTTTTCATGCCCAGTGTGCTCAGATTAACAATGTGCACAGTTTGTCTATATATTTTATGCTACACATTGTGTACAAAAATGTTTAAAATATACAAACAAATGCAGTTGAATACAGCAGAAGAGTTGCAAACCACAAACATGTAAGGTGGACGTGCAGGAACACTTGCTTCACAGTGTTCATAAAACAGAAGGTGAAAAATACCCTGATGAATGACTGAATGCACTGAGGTTGTGCATTCACTGGAGACTTTCTTTACTCTCCCATGAGGATGTGTGTATGGCAGTGAAGTGACACTGTAGGTCATGTGGCAGTAACAATATTATTTTGATTAAAATGTTTGCTCTCTCCGACTAATTAATGATAATAATAATCAGACTTTTTTTTCCACAAGTTGTTTACTAGCAGTATTTTAAAATTTGTTGTAGCCTAAGGTAAACCCTTGGAAATCTATGATGCGTTTGTTTGCCGTTGCGTACGTGTGAGTGTGGTATTGAGCTAAGGTGAGCTGTGTCTGTCCTGCAGACGTCGGTGCAGGTTCCCTCTCCGGCTGCGGGAGTCATCGAGGAGCTGCTGGTTCCTGATGGAGGGAAAGTGGAAGGAGGAACTCCTCTCTTCAGACTGAAGAAAGGAGGTCCGCTATGTTTCTTTTTACTAAAGAATGCATCTTAGATTGCAATCATTACGATCACAATCTGTAATCATTTCCTAACATGTTCACCGTGGCTGTGTAACTGATTACATGATGTCCACATAACATGTATTATCTTATAGCTGTATGTAATTGTAATATGGATTTTGCTTTAACACACTCATCTCTGACCAATAACAGAATACTTCCTGTTTGTAACACTAAAATGCATAGTCTGTGAAGCTACTTTGAAATGTGAAACGCGCTACGTGAATAAACTTGGATTGAATTTAATCAAAGCCAAGGAAACTGTACTTGTAAACAACTAAACCATCTTTTGAAATCTTTATTAAGGCAAAATAATAGGACCTGTAATACTGTCATTTTATATTTTTATGATGGATTGAGATCACATTTTAAGATTGGAAGTATGGGAGTATTAGGCTAAATCTAAAACAAGATTTAAGTTTTAATAAAACTATTAGCTGAAGAAAACCCCCCATTAAAAATGTCCGTCTTCGTAATAACCATAACCAGAAATAAAGCGTCTGGTCTTTCCGTGCTAGGAAGTGGTTATTATTATAAATGAGTGCTGCTGTGCTGCAGTGGTTTCAGCTCTGACTGTGTTTCAGCTGGAGCTGCTAAGACAACAGCAGCACCTCCTCCTGCAGCAGAGACGCCTGCGGCCGCCGCTGCGCCTCCTCCTCCTCCTCCTGCTGCTCCTGCTGGAGGGCCCATCCCCACCACTATGCCCCCTGTACCCCCTGTACCGGCCCAGCCCATCCAGTCCAAACCAGGTTAGGAGTTTTCCTCATGTACATGATAAAATCTCTTCATGGTGTTGTAGAGGCTGAGATTGGTGTATTGCGTCATTAACTTTGACTAGCACTGAGTGCGGGACTGAACAACCCTGAAAGTCTCAAATTGTGTCTGTGTTGCAGTTTCAGCCATCAAACCCACTGCAGCACCTGCTGCTGCTCCTGACGCTGGAGCCAAAGCACCCCGGTCAGAGCACAGGGTAAGACTCGTCACACCTGCGGTCTGCATCAACGTTTGTGAAGTTTTGCATACTACTGTACAACATATATTGCATATCTAGTTTGAAAACACTTGCTGCACGTGACCCGAGTACTAGAGGTACACGCACCATTTAAAACTACTTTCAGTGTTAAAGTAAGCATTATTATTGTTTTTTAGTTTCATCTTGATGTGTTTGTCAGTTGAATGTTAGTTTAATTTCAGGAATTGAATTGACTTTGTAATATGGTGTACTGACAAACAGTGTTGGGGTAACACATTACAAGTAACGCAAGTTACGTAATTAGATTGCTTTTTTTTTTTTTTCCAAGTAACTAGTAAAGTAACGCATTACTTTTTTAATTTAAAAGAAAATATTTATTTGAGTTACTTTTTCAAATAAGTAATGCCAGTTACTCTGTTTTTCCCTTTATTGACTGTCAGCTCTCCTGTCCCCAGGTTGAGAGAAATCAGGAGTAAGATTAGAATAAATCTGAACATAAATTAATTCATCTCACTTGCAGAAAAACAGAGTATTCTGTATTCATCAAGATGAATTAAAACAATGAAGTACAAACTCAGAATATGACACAAACCTGCAAAAATTAAATGTTAACAAATGTTATGTATTCAATCCCATGTATCCAATCCCAAATTTATGTATTCGATCCCATTTTATTAACCAATGTCTTTGCTGCTGAGCTTTAATGATCCACTTCAACCATACTAATAAGCAAAATATGGCTTTCGATAAACTAACATTTGTGCTGCTTTGTTTTTTTTTTTGTTTGTTTGTTTGTTTTTTTTATTGCTGAAGAGTGTTGAACCGTCTTCTGCATTTTACTGTACAGATGTGAATTTACTTTTTCTTCAGCCTGAGGCTTATCCATTTCACTTTTTGGTGTGAAATGGCTTTTCGTTTGCTAAAATTAGAACATTTTATTTTAAAACCAAACAAGCAAGCCCTGCCCAGATTTAAAAAGTAACACAGAAGTAATGTAAAAGTAACGCATTACTTTCCATAAAAAGTAACTAACGTAATTAGTTTTTTTTTAAAGAGTAACGCAATATTGTAATGCATTACTTTTAAAAGTAACTTTCCCCAACACTGCTGACAAAGCATAACTATGAACACACCATGAACCCTAAACCTACCCCTCACACAAAACTTTCTGCATTTTCAGATTTTCTAATCACTTCATTCTATTTGATTTCTAAGCTGTTTTCCACATGGGGACCAAATAAAATATCCCCACACTGACAAAATTAACTGGTATTACTATACTTGTGAGGATGTTTAATGAAGATGCACAAACATTCTGCTGTGGCTTTAGAGGTAATATTTTTGTTGGCAAAACTGAGCAAAAACAGACAATATTGTGTTTAAAATATAACACAATATTAACTTCTTGTTTACTGAACTGTTGTGTAAATTCATATTTGGGACAAATAGCACTCGTGTGACTGCTCTCGCTGCTCGTGGAATATTGCTTATCTTATAAATATGAGACAAAAACTCATACAGGAGCATTTTTGCCCCAATATCTTGAATTTTAGGGCATTACTGTCCATAAATGTCCTGCATCATATCAAAGTCCCTTTCTGTATTCCTTGATCATATTTGTCATCATTCAGCTGTATGGACTGTAAGATGTAAGATGGTCTGGGGGCGGGGCCAGTGCATTAACTGCGTAAAAATATTTTAATCGTCTTATTTTTTTCATAACTAATTAAGTTAATGTGTTAAATGGACAGCCCAGTTAGGAAATTTTATACTGATTTAAAGAGAAAACATTGATTTAAAACTTCTTTGACAACAATAGATCCTTTGTCAATATCAGTTATAAATAGAATACCCTCAAAATAACGTATAGTTGCCAGTACATGTCAAACTTTTCATGCGATTCTGCCGCCTGGTATTTGATTCAGACACTTTTCGTACTTGAAGTACGTTAAAGCAAGGAAGCGTTCGAACACTGGTCCTTTATTTGAAGAATTCTGTTAAGAACAAATCTGTCTATATTAGCTAATGCTGGTTAAGTGTACACTTAAGTTTAAATGTACAATAATGCAAGGCAAGCACATTGCATGTATTTGACCTATTTTTTTCAACAGCTTGTTTTTTTCATAGTTTGAGTAGGCCATTTTAAATGGATCGTTCATTATTTATTTATTTCTCACATTTTAAATCATTAGTACACCGTAAATTATTTAGCATATTTATTTTTTAGAAGTGGGCATTTCTTTCAGATGGGTTTGAATAGTACAGAAGCACACATGTGTGAACCCTAGTGAAAAAGAAATATACTAAAATGTATTTAAAATACACATATTTCTTGCTAAGTATACTACAAATACATTTTACGTATTATGCTCTTAATAAAAATTACCCTATTGGTATGTCAGTAAATGTGTTAATAGACTTCAACTATACCTAAGTATAAAATAAATGCTTTTTAAATCTATTAATTTTATGCAAGGGAAGGGATTGAATGAGAGCAGCAGATTGTTTTTCTGCATGAGCAGATATTTGTTGGTGACTTTTTACTCCATCAAATGTATTTAAAATCTATTTCTGACATGTAGTGAAACATGTCTTTTATGCCAAATATTTAACGCCACTGCCATCTTTGTGTTCATGCCTTTTACATCACATTGAGTGATGCATTACAAAGACACTGATGTACTCATGAACAGTTAAATTAAAGGAAGGTGTATCTTTTATCATTTATTAATGAGGTAGACCAGTTGTTACTTGCGTGCCATAACTTCTGCCATCATGTTAATGCACAACTTCTGCAGTGTCTGTGTATTAACATGATCCCGTTAGACTACAAGATTTCAGTGCCTTTAATTTGACCTCTGACTGGAAATAAAATTGGCTTATTTTTTTTATCTTGATCATCTTCATCTCTGTGGTGATATTCAGTATCTCTGTATTTGATCTTTAAAGCCTTTTTTTCCCACCTCCCAAATCAGTAGAGCCTGTTGCATTGTCATCGCTCGATTCAAAATGTTTCATGCAAGAACTTAGATGTTACAAATGTAATGAAAAATAATCAAGTGGTCTTTTTCACCAAATGAAATGAAATGTAATGCCCATGTACCTAGGTAACTGTGTTAAATGCCATTTGGAAATTTTCATGAACATTTTGAGTGATGCCTAATTGTTAAATCAGTGACCCCAATCATTCTGTCTGTGCTCTTTGGAAACTCGATGGCCAAATTAAAAAGCTGCATTAAAATGGTCGCTCTATTAACAGTTTTTTTTTTTTTTTTTATACATGAAATTATATTAAAAACAGCACAAATTCTGCCGAGGCCCAGCGTTCCCTTGTTCAGCCCTTTTGTGGTTTTGTTGCAGGTGAAGATGAATCGCATGAGACAGCGAATCGCTCAGCGACTGAAGGAAGCACAGAACACCTGTGCCATGCTGACAACCTTCAATGAAGTTGATATGAGGTTTGTTCCTGTCACAGCAAACCAGGCTACTCTAGATCATGCAGTGTTTTAAATGCTACCATTCAAAGGTTGGTGCTCACCTACTCGGTTCTGTTATTTGGATTTTTTTTAAATAATACAGGAAAAAAGTGATTTAACTGTGAAATAATACAAATGGAGTCTAGGAATAAAGTAGAGATGAAAACTTGACAAAAGGGCTGGGTATTGAGGCACATTTCACAGTTTGATTTAAATATAAATATAATAAATATGAAACAAACATTTAAACAGTGGATATCATAAATTGTTTTCATGATGGATTTATTCAGACACACATTAAACATGAAAGGGCAGATTGCAATAAAGCACAAAGCTTATTGTGATTAATTGGATGACAGGCGCTCCAAATAATGTTAATGACATTTTGTTCATGCATCAACTGAAAACATTTATTAAAGGAGAAGTCCACTTTCAGAACAACAGTTTACAAAAAATTTATTCACCCCCTTCTCATCCAAGATGGTCCTATCTTTTTGTCTTCAGTCGTGAAGAAATTGTTTTTCGAGGAAAGCATTTCAGGATTTTTCTCCATATAATGGACTTCGTCTGTGCCCCAATTTTGAACTTCCAAAATGTAGTTTCAATGCAGCTTCAAAGGGCTCAAAACGATCCAAGCCGAGAAAGCAGGGTCTTATCTAGCGAAACGATACAAATTTGTATACTTTTTAAACACAAAAGCTGGTCCCTAGCACAGGCTCTGGGATGCGCGTCCACGACGCTACATACTATCGAATCACGCCGAAAGGTCACACGGAACTACGGACCCAGTTTTACAAAGCGAACGTGCGAAGCCTAAGAAAGTGCAAGTAAGTCAAACACTGTTTACAAACAAAAAGGTACAGTGATGCCAGACGATTCTGAAGTTGTAGGAGAAAATGAGATGGAGTTTTTCGCCATACTCTACCTTTTTGAGCCGGAGTAGACAATGAACTTAGACGTGATTCGTAGCGTCGTGGACCCTCATCACAGAGCCTGTGCTACACGAGCTTTTGTGCTTAAAAAGTATACAAATTTGTAAAATGACAGATTGTTTCGCTAGATAAGACCCTTCTTCCTCGACTGAGCCATTTGAAGCTGCATTTAAACTACATTTTGGAAGGGGCACCAATGAAGTCCATTATATGGAGAAAAATCCTGAAATGCTTTCCTCAAAACCATAATTTCTTCACGACTGAAGACAGAAAGACATGAACATCTTGGATGACAAGGGGGTGAGTAAATTATCTGGAAGTGGAGTTCTCCTTTAAAATCGAAATATCAATATTTTTAACCTAGCCCTACATGTGATGCAGATGAAAACTCTTATACATCTGGATGTCTAATCCAAATTCATAATAAATGATAGTTTTATATGAAAAGCATACATTCATATGCACACTTTATATCTGTCCAAAAAACAGACTTTTAGATCAGAAAAGCATCTGTTTGGGCAGTTGTGTCCAAAAGCCTGCTGGTCTGCGGTATAGAGCACTGACACATAGGAAGGTCTGTCGACGTCCCTGTGAAAATTTTGCTTATTGGCCAAACCCGATTAGAAGCTCCGCAATGCCCATCCAAATGGTTATAGATTGGAATCTAGCCTACAGGAAGAGATTTCTGAAACCCAATCTCCACTTAAAGCGTGGAATGTAAATATTTGGTCCTAATGTTGGTCAAAACAAAGATAAGAAGGGCAAAATGGGCTTTATTAATTTACAAGGAAACGTTAATGTCCACAACCTCCCTCGCTAACCCCTGAAGAGGACACTTTGAGGATTTCTCCCCAGCGCAAATGGCCGTATTGGCTTTCAGCTGTTCGGGGTTCGTGTTCAGCCGCTAATCTCGTTGGCATTGATGGGATGGAGGAAGACTCTGCCGGTCTGGAGTCGAAGGAGCGTGCTCGTCTGCGGCCCGCGAGCATCTGCCTCGCCGTCCCCCGAGACGCGCCTTCGGAGGGAGCGTGCGAGACGCCCGGAACGTTATGGCCTATTATGACAGGCCAATAAGATTTGAAGGCTCTGGAAAGTGAAGATTTTTATCGCGTCTTCTCTCCTTTCTCTGAGAGCGCGTGTCTTGGGACGGTCCTAATTCCGTTAGCGGAGAAACCGGAGAGGCTAAACGGTGTTAGAGACAGGAAAATAGAGAATTACAGTCTCAGCCCTTTTCACTCAAAACCTGGCCAGACTCTTGTCCGCAATATCCTCTGTTGGTGTTTTAGTAAGGAAACTTACCTTAAATGCCACGCACCGCTCAAACCGAGATCTGTTCGCTTGTCGCAAATCATTGCTGACAAGTTTTTAGTTGGATAATTTGCATTGCAATTAATCAGGAGTGCCACTGATTACATTTCAAGAGTTTTTACATAAAAATTAGGAATTTTTGTGGGTATGCATGTCATGGTGATAATTATATGATTGTTGATGAGAAAAATAACACTTGGATTAAAAAAAAGTGTTTTGAAAGTGAAACATCCTAAAAACAATATTAATGTTTCAAATGTTCCAGTCATAATAAAGTTGTCTTTACCATTTGAGGTGTTGACAAATATTATGAGAAAAATAAATAGATTAAATAATATATATTAGCAATGTTTTGAAAAGGAAGCATCTGAAAGTATGAATATGTTTCAAATTTTCTGATCATAATAAAGTTGGGCTTCGCCATTTGAGCTGCTGATGAAAGGAAAATAACAATAAGGTTAAAAATGTAAAAAAAAAAAAAAATCAATGTTTTGAAAAGAAAACATTTCAAAGCAATATAATTGTTCCGATTAAAGTCAATAATGTAGGGCTTTGCATTGACAAAAATAACAGTCCATTTTGTCGTCAGCTCAAAACAGAGAAGCGTGAATATTTGAAAGTCATATTCCATTTAGGTTTTTTTATTATTTTTTTTTTTCAAACCCATTGTTATATTCTAATGTGTTAGAAAAAGAAACATCCAAAAGCAATATGTTTAAAATTTTCCAATCATATTGAAAGTTGGGCTTTGCCATTTGAGGTGTTGATATATATATATATATATATATATATATATATATATATATATATATATATATATATATATATATATGTATATATATATAATGTTTTGAAAAGAAAATATCTAAAAGTTTCTTTTTCCTAAATCATTGATGTATTTTTAATAATTTTATGTGTTTGAAAAGGAAATATCTAAAAACAATATGGTATATTTAGTAATGTTCGTCGTTGCCATTTGACCTGTGTGAGCTATAGACTCGATGAACACGTGTAAACTGAAGCGCTTTACTAAAATAGGTTAAGTAAGACAAACACACACTTTCTGGTATCACTGCACACTTTCAAAGCTATAAATCAGTGCATTTAATTGATCGTATTGCTGAATATTATTTTATTTTAAGCAGTTCATGGTTACCATGTCGGTCAATCTCTTATATAAATTTAAATATCTTAACAGCTATAAATGTGCTGTAATCTAGGTCTACTGAAGTCATCTGAGGACTTTTTGTTTTTGTTTTGTTTTGCATAAATAACTTGAATTTTTGTCTGTCACACAAAAACATATGATTTGACATGGAAAACCATACACCAGTCACATGTACTGCTGTTATAATACTTAAAGCTCAACTGTAAATTGCCATATTCCTTCATTGGATGGTAAAGAGCAGCGTGAACATTCTGCTCAACATCTGCATTTGAATTTTATAGAAGAAAGTGAATTGATTGCTTGGTTGCTGTTGTCTTACATGTTTCTGTGTTCCTCCATGACAGCAACATTACGGAGATGAGGAAACAGTATAAAGATGCTTTCCTGAAGAAACATGGCATCAAACTGGGCTTCATGTCTGCGTTTGTGAAAGCGGCTGCCTACGCTTTGGCAGACCAGCCTGCCGTTAATGCTGGTGCGTACACACACACACACACACGCACTGAAGCCTTGCTAGTTCAGGCTCAGCATCTCACCACTTCAGATTAAGCCGCTGGTAAGCGTGTGTGGTTATGTGGTCGTCTGTTCGAGTCTAAAGAACACGTTTTACAGATTACCTTTCTATCACCCCCCCTCCTCTCTTTCCTTCCAAACCTCATTGGCTTGGCCTACATAGACAGGCACGTTTAACACGGTTTCACCAGGCCAGTGTGTGTCTATATTTGCCCAGACTCTCACCATTTCATGTTCTTCATCGGATACTTGCATGTCCCTGCTGATGAGGCCGTCGTGTCTGACCAAACGCTAAAATAGACCTGGAGGGTTGTTGTCACCATTAGGGTTATAGTTAACTAACAGAACTTTGTTTTATGCTTTTAGTTAGACTTGAAATACATCAAGTGTTAACTGAAATAAATGATTAAAACTTAAAACTTATGTTATTTCAGCGAGTTGCCTAACATTAAAAAAATAAATAAATAATGGAAAGTATAAAGACCAAAAAATGACGACCTCACAACAAAATTACTGAAACTTTAAAATTAAAAACAAGACAAGAAAAACATGAAAATATAAAAATTAATTCAAAATATGAATAAAAATGTATAGTATGTTAATGATAATAAAATGTCATTAGTCACGATACCAATACATGTGTGTTTTTTTTTTTTTCAAAGTGTTTTTCAAATAATTAAGCAAATAACCCATAAAGAACAAATCAAATGTATATTGAACGCTATTAACTGTTGTTTTTTTTTTTATTTGTACAGTCATTGATGACACAACCAAAGAGATCGTGTATCGGGATTATGTGGATATCAGTGTGGCAGTTGCAACACCAAAGGTAAATCGTACACATTTATTCCTTTTATGAAAAAATTAATACTTTTATTCAGCATTGATGCATTAAATTGATGAAAAGTGACAGTAAAGACGTTTATAATGTTACAAAAGATTTCTGTCTCAACTAAATGCTGTTCTTTCGAACTTTTTATTCATCTGTGGATCCTGAAAAATAAATTGTATAACAGTTTCCACAAAAATATTGTGCAGCACAACTGTTTTCAACATTGCTAATATAATCAGAAATGTTTGTTGAGCAGCAAATCAGCATATTAGAATGATTTCTAAAGGATCATGTGACACTGAAGACTGAAGCAATGATGCTTAAAATTCAGCTTTACATTACAGCAATCAATTACAGTTTAACATTTAACATTCTCACAGAAAACAGCTTTTAAATTGTAATTATATTTCACATTTTTTACAGTATTTTTGATCAAATAAATGCAGTCTTGGTGAGCAGAAGAGACTTTTGACTTTTGTGGAGAAAAAAATATATACTTCATGTTGTTTTCTTTGTTTGTTTTTGAAATCGTGATGCATTTTATTTTGGGGGATTCACAGATGAACAAAAAGTTCAAAAGAACAGCATTTATTTGAAATAGAAATCTTTTGTAACATTAAATGTCTTTACTGTCAATTCAATGCTTCCTTGATGAATAAAAGTAATGAAGAAGACTGGAGTAATGATGCTGAGAATTCAGCTTTAATCACAGGCATAAATTATATTGACACAGAAAACCACTATTTTAAATGATAATAATATTTTACAATAGTATTGTTTTTGCTGTATTTTTCAACGCATAAATGCAGTCTTTTCCATGACAGTTAAATAACAGCAGATATTTTGCTTATTCTATTCATTCTCAGCCTTATAAAGGCAGTAGAGTCATTGTCGCTGTGTTAATGAGCAGATCTTTCCATGTAGAGCAACTTCATGAAGTTCAGAAGTGATGTTGGTGCTCGTTTCTGGGAACTATGTGTTGAACACGTTCTTATCCGCATCTCTTTCTCGTCTCTCAGGGTCTCGTGGTTCCGGTGATCAGAGGAGTGGAGGGAATGAACTTTGCCGACATCGAGAAAACGATTAATGAGCTGGGAGAGAAGGTGAGAGCGATGGACTGAGCGAACGGTCGAGCTGCTGTCTGAAGACATGCTGATTTGGCTGCAAATGGAGCGACTAACCAGAAATCTTTATTTAGCTAAATATGTTACATGACCTAAAAAAACAGCGGTGGTATCACTGGTAAAACTGATGTCAAGTGAAGGGGAAAAAATCGAACCGTGTAATTTCTGAAAAACGCTGCGGTTTATTCCTCTGATGACTCTAATGATGTTTTTAAGAGCGCTCGTCGGAGCACGATTTACATCTGTGCATTTAGCAAATTATTTTTTCAAAGAAGAACAGAAGTAATTCACAGAAGAGTCAAAAATAATCATAATGTACAGTGCCAGACTTATTAGATGACTTGATTAGGAAGCAAACCAGAGAGGAGAAAGGAGGGTGTTTTCCTTTTAAATGTTAAAAATATCAACTAGATTGTGGGTTTTTCATTTTCATGTCTTGCCATTTTATGACTTGTTTTTTTTTTGTTTGTTTGTTTGGTTTTTTTGCATAGGCTCGTAAGAACGAGCTGGCTGTGGAGGACATGGACGGCGGCACCTTCACCATCAGCAATGGAGGAGTGTTCGGCTCCATGTTTGGGACTCCTATCATCAACCCGCCTCAGTCGGCCATTCTGGGCATGCATGGCATCTTTGACCGGCCCGTGGCCATCGCTGGAAAGGTTAGATGAGAATGTTTGCGCGTTTTCTGTGCCTTATGTCAGTAGAGTCGGCAGTTGGTTCAGGAAGTAAAACCTCCATTCATTTTCACCAAAGGGAAATAGTTTTTTGACTGTAACTATAACCCGTTAACGACAGACTTAATGTGAGCTGAGGTTTTTAATCAGTGATTTATAATCATGTATTTAACAGCTGAATGCATGTAGGAAAAAATACATTACCCATGATTCTCAAAGCAGCCTCCACCAATCAGAGAGATGGGGTGGATAAAATGCGGCAAAACAGCACTTAAGCTCCACCCACTATGGAAGTTTATTTTCACTATAGGAAAAAAAATTGAAAAAAGATAACGGCAGCTTATCTGACAATTGAGACTTTTAATTACAGTTGGAAGTTTATATCTTCAGGTTTTCTTAGGATTGCAAGTTAATATCTCTCAATTGCAAGATTACGTCTCAGTCTGACATTTTTCTTGTAATTCTGAGTTTGTCTCACAATTAATAACTAAAAATAACAATTATGAATTGCGAGTTAATATCTCATAATTGCAATTCTGAGAAAAAAACAGAATTGTTAGATTGAAAAGTCAAAATGTACTTTTTTTTTTTTTTTTTTTTTTCTCCATGAAGCATAGCAAATAATGTCATTGAATTGGTCTCCCTGTACTGTCACATGACTTTAATATTGGATACATACATTGATACATACATAAATTAATATGTGTGTTTGTGTGCATGCAGGACTTTTGAAATATTTTCTGTAGATCTTATCAACAGCTTTAAATGAATAGTTTGTTGTTGTTTTTAATTTGGTCGTCATTCACAGTGATTCATGGGATTGTAGTTCTTTGCCTCATTACAGCCATTAACAGGGTGAATTCGACTTTTTGAAATTTAAGGCCTGAAAAACCCTTGAAAATAGCAGTGTTCCTGAAAAGGCAGTTGAAAAGTGCTTGAATTATTGAAAGACAATGTATCTATGAAATAAGGGTTTAATTTTTATTTTTTTTTAATGTATCTTTAATATCTTTTCACGCAAAATTCATGCAATTCAAAAAATTAAATACTTTTTTTTTTTCCACATATTTCAGTTAATAAAACTAGTAAAAAATAAAGAAAATAAATAAACATAAAACCGCAGAGCTAAGCCAGTAGTAGTACTGGCAGTGTTGCGTGGCAACATGGCTGGAGACGTGAAAAGAGAAACATATGAACTGAATCAATTGAGTGAGTCATTTACACTAGAACCTCTCCAATTGATTCAAACTTGTTACTTTGATCATTCATTTCAAGGGATTCACTAGCAAAAATATTTTAATTTAGTCAAGATCAAATTAAAAGAGCCAATCATTTTTTAATTGAAACGTTGCTTGTAATGATTTTATCGCAGCATGTAGTGGTGGCTGAAGTTTTTCAAAACTCTGAATCAGTTGAACCACTGCATCACGAAATGATTCACTCGAATGATATACCTCACTCCAATTGAATCACATATTGCGAATCATTTGATTCAGAACGGGACTTTGTAGCGGATTTGCAAATCATTTGATTTAGATCGGAACTTTGCATAACATGAATCATTTAATTCAGATCTGGACTTTGTCGTGCATATTGTGAATTTAGATTGGAACTTCGGAGCAGGTTTGTGAATCTTTTGCTTCACATCGGAACTTCAGAGCATGGAATGCAAATCATTTTATTCCGATTGGGACTTCAAATTGTATATCACGAATCACTTGGTTTAGATCGGGACTTCGGAGTGTGTTTGCAAATCATTTGATTCAGATCGGCACTTTGCATATCATGAATCATTTAAATCAGATTGGAACTTCGGAGCAAGTTTGTGAATCTTTTGCTTCAGAACTTTGCAAATTGTTTGATTCAGATCAGGATTTTGAAGTGGTTTTACACATTTTTTATTTTTTATTTATTTATTTATTTTTTTAATTAAACAGTAGAAAACATCAAACCATTAAGGCACTACAGTTATAAAAACAAAAAGAAAGTTTATATAAATAAAAATCCCTTAAGAAAATGAACTGTGGTTTTAATTTGAAAGAGAAGACAGTGAGATCTCTGATTGAAGTCCTTAAAAATCAAAAAAGTAGTGCTTGAAGAAGTTCCTGAAAGTCTCAGAATTTAATTTTACGGTATCTGTATGAACCCTGCCTTAAGTTCAGTCTTTTATCTTTGTGTTCTTGTCTGATTTTTGCTTCAAATCAGAGTTTGTAATATTGTGATTCTCCTCCTCACTGGTTGGTTTGATTCATGGCTTTTACAAAGACTTTTTCATCTCTGTGGGAAAAATGAATGGAGAACTACTTCCTGGAGCAGCGGCGCAGGGAAAGTGTGTCGGTGAATCTGTTGTGCTCTTCTGTTCTGTGACGCCATGTTGTCTTCGTTGTGTGGGTTTGTTCAGGTGGAGATCAGGCCGATGATGTACGTGGCTCTGACGTACGACCACCGCTTGATTGACGGCAGAGAGGCCGTGACCTTCCTCAGAAAGATCAAGTCGGTGGTGGAGGACCCTCGGGTGATGCTGCTGGACATGTGAACGCTCCCGGACCCACGGCCGTCTCCCGCCGCTCTCCACACACGTTCTCATCTCGCCAGGAATGGTTACAACCCACAAACCCCATCCGACACACTAGGGACAGACGCGTCAGCGGTAGAGTAATTGACGGAGTGGGATTTGCATTGATTAGCTTCATGTTACGTTGTTTTACCATGTATACGTCCGCTGGGTTTTCACTATATTACGGAGGAAGCGGCCCTGTCATTCTATGTACAAAGCAGCGCACAAAACATGACCTGTGCAATTATTTGTTTCCAAATGGAGAAGAAATGATAGTAATATACAGTATATCATATTTAATCTCTTCGGTGTAAAACAATTGGGGCAGCCGAGCAGAAACACTATGTTCCAGTGAGTCACGGGTGCTTGTTTTTGTACGTGCACAACTCCAGACGATCAGATCCTGTCTGCCTGTGTAAAGAACCAAAACTATATGAGATTTTAAACAATAAAATCAATGAAATGCTCACGCTTTCTCGCGTCTTTGTGTTTCTGTTGAGCCCAAGGCTTATAGGGAATTGAATGCTACAAATACCAATTATACCCTTAATTATTTGCCATGCAGAATCATTGTAACAGGGTTGACAAGCATTAAATAATATAAAGAGATTTGTCTCTGTCTATATATAGTGAGAGCAATATTTTATTTTAGAATTACTGAAGTACTATTACATTTTTGTTTTTTGAATTAGAATTTATTTTTACATGTTCTGTTTACATTTGTGTTCTTGTCTTTTATTATTATTTTAGTATCTATATATTTTTATTCATTTTTATTTTTGTTTTAATCATTTTAAATGAAAATGAGAATTTTTGCTTTGGCAGCCAGTGTTGGGAAAAGTTATTTTTTTAAAAGTAATGCATTACAATATTGTGTTACTCCCTAAAAAAGTAACTAAATACGTTACTTATTTACTTTTTATGGAAAGTAATGCATTACGTTACTTTTGCGTTACTTTTTTTAAATCTGGGCTGGGCTTGCTTGTTTGTTTTTAATATAAATAAAAAAAGTTCTGTTTTTGGCAAATGTAAAAGCCTTTTCACACCAAAAGCCTCAGGCTGAGGGAAAAGTAAACTCAAGTCTCAAGAATGCAGAAGAATAAAGTTCAACACTCTTCAGCAATAAAATTTTTTGCTTATTAGTATGGTTGAATTGGATCATTGAAGGTCGGCAGCAAAAACACTAGTTAATAAAATGGGATTAAATACATAAAAAATATTTGTATTAACATAATTATTGCAGGTTTGTGTCATATTCTGAGTTGCATTTCACTGTTTTTATTCATTTTGAGAAATACTAAATCAGCTTTTTTTTTTTGACTGAGATGAATTAATGGATGTTCACATTTATTCTAGAACTCAAGTAACATCTTACTCCCAATTTCTCTCAACATGGGGACAGGAGAGCTTTCAATCATTCAATGGAAAAAAAAAGTAACTTCAGTTTTTTCTTGTAAATTAAAAAGTAATGCATTACTAGTTACTTGAAAAAAGTAATCTGATTACGCAACGCACAATACTTGTAATGCGTAGCCGCCAACACTGTTGGCAGCTATCTAACGTGTTGCTCATTTTATTTCAGTTAATGTTTATTTATAGTTTAGAAAATGTTTCTTTGTGGTTTTAGTTAAGATAAAAGCCCTGGTGGGGCTACAACTTCAAGTCTTATAATGGTACACTATTTAACTAAAATACAGAGCACACAGGAGAGAGGTGGATCTTGTAGATGAGTCCAAACATCTTGCCAAAACATCTTAAGCTCGGATAAAGAGGAATTTGACACTATTTTCTTTCGAAAGAGAATGAAGACAAAATGCTAGATTTTATTTCTGTATATTTGAGTTTTTATCCAAACCAAACATTTGCAAATAAAGCGCAAAAGAAAAAAAAAAAAAAAATCACGACAAAGATGAAAAATAGTTATTCAGGTTTGTAAAGTGTTTTAAAAAGTGCTTATAATGCATGTATTTAAGGAGTACAAAAGATGAATGATGGCTGCATTCAGACTCCGATTCACACGGAACTAACACTGGACACATATTACTAATGCAGCTCAGATGAGGTTAATTTCTTCTTCAGAGCCTCTGTGTGTGTGTGTGTGTGTGTGAGAACGTGTGGTTGCGTTTAACGCACATGCAAGGCTTCTGGAGAATATGAAAGTAAGTTACAGTGCAAGAGTCTCGTCCACGTCTTCATGCTCAGGGCCGGATGTGGTGACAAGAGCTTCTAGTTTGGTCACATGCGAAGGATGCTTTGAGGTCACTTGGTTTGTTATTCTCACGCCTGAAAGATTGGAAACCATAAACCTCCCCTGCTTTACTATTCCACAAACATGTGGTTTATTTATTAATACTCTTCTTAAAAAATTAATATAAAGTTAATAAAAAGGGTTTTGTGCTTCTAATCAGACATGCATGTTAATACATTTGCTCTGACAGATGATACGTATTTGTGTGCTTTCAGCAGCGTTTCTCAGAAGGACGTGCAAGAAACTAGTAAGAAATGAGTGGGTTTATTCAATGCGATCACATAAGAAACATTCAATCAGAAATGGAGAGGACAGAACACGACTGAATGTGTAATATTGCATTTCACCTGCACATCCGCAGTACAGCGAGTGCAGTTTTAATGCCCCGAATGTGTGCCGAACGACCCGTCTGCTCTCTGCAGCTTCATGCAGGTCCATTTCTGTAGGAAGTGTGTGAAAACTAGGACACTGAAAATCATTTTCCAGACATTTAATTGTCCTTGATTTCACCGTAAGTGTGGTGTAGAAAACTGCTGATGTGGAGAAATTATTCCTGCTGCCACCAGATGGTGGTAAAAGTACAACAATAAAGCATGAATCCTCCTGAGACGATCAGAGGTCTTTGGGACTTTGAGTGCTGTGTGATCCGTGTCGGACCTTCTCGAAAGATTCACCCACAATTATTGTTTCTGCCCATCAAATGAAAATACAGTGACCTGTTTCCAATATCTGCACTTTTAAAAAAAAAATCATTATACCTGAAACTCTTAGTCCATGTTCAGATTAGCACACTACTCTTACCATTTCATCTTAATGATGGATTTGTTTCAGCTTTTGTCTTCTCAAGATGTTAACTGATAGACTGGAGTGGTATGGATTACTTGTGGATTATTGTGATGTTTTTATCAGCTGTTTGACAGCTGCCACTGCAGATGGCTGTCCTGTGGCAACAACGTGACAATGTTCCATACATCTTTTTATTGTGCAACAATGCATACTGCATTATTAATATTAGGTATCAATATTAGTATTAGTAATCCAGTCCAAACAGGTGCTTTAGGGTACTCTTCAGATGGTGAGATTGTTGACATCTACTCTCATAAATGAGGCCAAATAAACACATTGTTACACACTGTGAAACATTTTCAGAAGTACAATCATTCATAAATATGCTCTCTCTTTTTTTTTTTTTTAAAGAGAGTAAATTCAGACTCAGACTGCGCATTCAAATTCAGACTTCGCATCTGTAATATCTGGAGGTGTAACAGGCAGAAACAATCAGAGGGGATAAATACTTTCAGAAGGCACTACGGCGTCAGCGAACTGCCGAGTGTGAGCCACGGGACGGAGTTAAAGAACGGATGACACTTTATGTCGCTCACACCGCCTCCTCCTGATCCCAGACGATAGCACGCGTCGAACTGGAGCAACTGTGGGAAACAGGAAGAGGAAAATATCAGCAGCAGCTCAACGTCTGACATTTTTAGTTAGGAAACGCAAAACAGAAAAGAAAAGACAGGCATACACCAGACATATGGGTCATTCTATGATTGTGGGTACATCTCATGTCCACGAAGTATATTTTTAATACATTTTTATCAATATAAAACCCTGAAGCTTAATTTTCTAGTACACAATTATATTTTTCCCAGTCACACTACTATATGTTGAAAAAGCCATGTCTTTTGTTCAAAAATGTAGTTCATATCACATTTGTAAAGTTGCTTCTGCTACTCTGCATTTAAGCACGAAAATGACCTCAAATATAAAATAATTTCATAGTTTTGCCTTCGAGTTAGATTAGGTTATGAAGACATTTGGATGTGCGCTTCAAAAATAATAAGTGTTTATTGTAATATAACTTGGTTTATTTGTGTCCGAAAAACCATGGTCAACTAAGTTACCGACTAGAAAACCCGCCCTCAAAAAGGAATGGTTTGTCCCATTCTCACATAATAATAATAACACAGTATGATGATATTTCCTCTGGAAGCACATGGATGAAACACTAGAAGTGATGTTCTCTCTTTTACCCCTAATATTGGTTAAACTAGCAAACCTGTGTCAAGACTGGGTTAATTGGCTGTCAACAGTGTTACACAAGTATTATTGCAACAAGATAATTTAACTAAAACGTATGTTTTGTTTATGAAAATATACTTCTAAACATACCATATGATCAGTAGTTCTAGGCTTCCATGTTGAGTATAGGCCCAAAACACTAAACATGTCAACTGTGTTACCCAGTAAAGATAACATGGTGGACAGTAGCAAACATAGATGGAATTTTATGCACATATCCCTACAGATCACCTATATAGCACTTTATACAATAGAGATCGTTTCAAAGCAGCTATGTAAGGTCATGTTTGGGTTTTTGGGAAAAAGGAAAACTTTTTTCTTCACATTGTCAAATTCTAAATGTACCCCTAATTATAGAATGACCCATTTGAGTACAGATCATACATAGAAATAACTGATAAGTATAATTTACATTGCTTTCATTCATCCATGTCCTTAGTTTTTCATTTACTGTAATATCATGTATGATTTAAAGAGGACACTGGATGTCCATTTTACACAAGTAGGTACAATTCTTCAGGGTCTTCATGAAATGTCTGAAAAAACTTTGGTTAAACTTCCTCAATGGTCATGTAAAACAACACCCTTTTTACCTTGTCAAAAACAGCTCTGTTCAAGATGACTCATTTTGGTGCAAGTCTCTTTAAATGATAATGAGCTACTGCTCACTCCGCCCCTCTCTCCCGTTTTTGGTGTATTCACAAAACATACTGACATATATTTACAAAATCCAGCAAACCCAGTGCAGTTCTGTCCTGCAAACACTGAGCATGTTGTCTATCATTTTGTATTGAGAAAGCAGTTACCTCAGTGAGCAGTGAAGCAGCTGCAGTGCTGAGGAATTCTGGGATATGGAGCGGAGTGTGAGGGTGAATGCCTGTAGGGTGGCACTGCCACAGGGGCTGCGGAGAAATAGAGTTGAACAAATGAAAACAACGGACTCCTCTCAAACAGTCAAAACTCAGGAGATTTTTGTGTATTTTTAATTAAAGTAGTAGATTTTTGGGAACTGCTATAATACCTCAACATCCTGTATAACTACCTCTGTGCTTGACAAAACAATGGCGTTCGCTAACATAAAAGATGCCTCATCCAACAATTTGAACAATTTTCAGTCATCCCATGATTTAGTTTCAAGTTTGTCCATTTTAAACCAGGAATAAAAAGAATTGCTTACCATGCCAGTTAGAAGCTCATATAATAAAGCGCCAAGACTCCACCAATCACACGCCTCTGTGATTTTTGCCACACCTCCAATTTCTGCTCCAAATCAGTAAAACATAAATACAACTAATTATTACATCTCGAGAATAGAATGTGTGTGAGAAATGTACTGTTGCAGTTTGATGAGATGTAAAAAAAATGTAAAAAAAACATCTGAAGTGTTTCACCTGGTGCGCAGTACATCTCTTCCATTGCTTTGGGGTTAATTTCAGGCTGAACTTCAGTCCACTGCCCAAAGTACGTAAGACACGCCTCACCTGTGTGCAATAAGTTTGAGCAACTCTTTAAGAACGCTAAAAACTGTTGTCTTTTTTGTGAAACACAGAAAGAAATACTAGACAGAATGTCTAAGCTGCTTTTTTCCATACACTGATGGAGATTTACACTGTCAAGACGCTGAAAAGGACAATAATAGCGCTTTTCCACTGCGTGGTACAGCATGGTACGGTTCAGTACACCTCACTTTTGGGGGGTTTTCCACTGTGTACAGTACCTGGTATCTGGTACTTTTTTCAGTACCGCCTCGGCTGAGGTTCCAATCTAGCTGTACCATTACCAAATTGTGAAATGTAAAACCCTGTTGATAACTGATCGGTCAGAGAGAATCGTCACTACCTAAGCCACCGAACTTCCGACACGAGACACCAGACCTGCTAGATTTAAATCAGCACAGCCAGTAAAGGATTGAACGCAACTTTTTTTTTAACAACCCAAAAATGGCTGTTTTGTGGTCTGTTGAGGAAGTTCCTCTTGGACATTCCTCTTGTTGATAGCCAAGGAGCGGATCCAGCAAGAGCTTGATGGGGTGATGTGTACAATCCCACCCACTCTGAAGCGGTACTAAACGCAAACAGAGCCATGCGAGCCGAGTCAAACCATACAGTGGAAAAGTGCCATTAGTCATATATTCCATAAGTCATATGATGATTTGTTTGATGAACAGACTGAAATTGAAGATCTTATTCATCAACAATTTTTCTCTCCTTTGCTGCACCTCTTTGTGGTCAAATGAGATTTGAGGTAAAACCAAAGGTAAAGAACCAATGGTGTTTGGTAACTATAATGTCAATCCTGGTGTGATACATTTAAAGCCATTTTTTAACTGAATCATGGCCTTTTTGGATCTTGAAAGTATAAATCTCCATTTGTTTCATTATATGGAAAAGATCAGTGTGAACAGATAATTGAATAATATTCTAACTATGAGGAGTTACATAATGATGCTGCCATTGTCAATGTATAGTTTAAGAGTAGCCAACCCTGTTCTAGAGGTCTGCCTTCCTGCAGACTTCAGTTCCAACCAGCTCCAACACGC
This sequence comes from Cirrhinus mrigala, assembly GCA_036247105.1. Classification (NCBI taxonomy): domain Eukaryota; kingdom Metazoa; phylum Chordata; class Actinopteri; order Cypriniformes; family Cyprinidae; genus Cirrhinus; species Cirrhinus mrigala. The sequence continues at coordinate 33,778,924 of CM070023.1, forward strand.
CTAATTTTCAAGTATTCCTGAACATCGCATTCATGTGTTTTGGAGAAGGTATGGCCTTGGAGAGTGATTATGCAGGGAGGGTGGGATCTTATCCTTTCAAAGCTAGCTTCCCATTGCTAGCCTCTAGGAAATCACCTTACAGCACCTTTAGTTTGCTGTAGCTATAGGAGCGGGTTGGAGCTAAACACTGCAACACAGCCATCTAGGAGCAGTGCTGGCTACCCCTGGACAGTGGCCCTTCAGGATTAGAGTTAAAGAGCCCTGACCAAAGATAAAAACTTTGCAACAGGAGACGTACCACTGTTGCGGAGTAGAATATTTCGTGGGTTGAGGTCCTGGCACAGAATGCCCTGCTCATGAAGACTTTCCAAGGCCAACAGAATCTGAGCCCCCCACAGTCGCACTTCATCCTCAGGGAGTCCCCGTCTACCCCACTTCGATTTGGCACTGAAGTTCTTGGTCTTAATTTGGGGGTGATGCTGTTCTAGTTCAATCTCGTTCCAGCAGGAGCTGTTTGTGGTAGGTGTTGATAGGCAGGAGATCACGCCAACTTGTGGTTGCTTAAATGAAGAGTTGAAGAACTGGCAGTTCTCCATGTCCTCCTTCCCAACCTCCCTCACCATGTCAACACTGTTTACCCGAGAAGTCATCTTTGTAAAGTCTAAAGAGATACTTTCTTGTTTTTGAGGTGTACATTCAAATGGATTGCGATGAGAACTGACTTTGCTCAGTTCAGCCACAAACTGTGAAATCTGTCCATTTCCGCTGGGTTTACAGTTAGTGACACCTTGTTCATGCGCTTGGTTTTGTGGAGGTAAATGTGATGTGTTGGGAACTATCCGCACTCTCTGTGGAAGAACATCAACCGTGCTGCAAAGGGTTGGTTGTGCGTTTTCACCAAATAAAGAGGCTGGAGTAATCTGAGATGCAATGCTGAATCCTAGAATATCCGAGTTTGATCCTGGTACAGTGAAATTCCGACAGTCCTGAGCAGGTTCCAAAGCATTCCAAGCTTTGTTCAGATCTATGCAAGAGTCAATGCGCTCAATGCGGACATCATTTCCTAGAAGGTCGGAAGTGACATCAAGAGAATCCCGAGTGTCAACAATTACACAGGGATGAATGGGAAGAGGAATATTATCCTGAGGTAAAGGCTTGAGACCATTGGGTAGACCGACAGAAGGAAGCGCATTAACTGTCCTTGTTGCATACAAACCTAGAGAACCCCCCTGCTGGCATCCTGAATCTTCACAGTAGGAATGGGTTGTACAGTTCTCAAGACGATGATTCGTTGGGCTGCCTGGCCTCTCAAGAAGTGCAGTTCTCCCGTAATTCTCACTGAGGTAAATCTCCTGGCGGAGAGCAGGGAGGGTGTAGCTGTTTTTCAGATAGATCTTGTGCTGGTTGGGGCTGAAGCACTCTGGATGCTCTCTGACTGCTTCACTTCTGACTCTGAGAAGTCTGGAAAAGAGTCTTCCACCTGTAGAAAAACAAAGCCATCAAACCCTATGCCGTTGTGAGCAGGTGGGCCACTCTTTCAAATGCTCTCTGAGTATCCTGTGACTATGAGGAGCTTACAGCCAGGCAAATCAGGGTTCTTCAAATCTGGACCTTGGGGTCCACTGTCCTGCAAAGCTTAGCTCCGACCTTCGTCATATTCCTGAACCAGTTACCCAAGGCCTTCAAGGATTACTAGAAAATGAAAAGGCAGTTGAGTTTGATCAGGATAAGGCTAAACTCGGCAGGATAGTAGACCTCCAAAACAAGATTTTAAGATTCCTGAGTGTGTACAACAAACAATATTCCCATGTATGAACTGTAACAGCAATGCTTAATAAGTTTTATCGCTTTCATTATTAGATTTTGATTTGGATACTATGGAGCCAGGGGAGGTGTCCAATTCTGCTTCCGGAGGGCTAATGTCCTGTAGGGCAGGGGTTCTCAATTCTAGCCCCCGAGGTCCACTTTCCAACAGGGTTTTTCTCCAGTCTTAATCAAATTCCCCTGCCCGTAGCTTTCTAGTAATCCTGAAGGCTTTGATTAGCTTGTTCAGGTCTGTTTGATTAGGGCTGTAGCTAAAGTCTGCAGGATTGTAGCCTTCCACGGACCAGGACTGGACTCCCCTTGTGTAGAGCATAATATTCTTATGGATTTGTGTTGGGAATCATGTTGGTATTTGTAAACAGGTTTTAGTGTAGTTTAGATCCTTCCTATCAGATCAGTCTCTTTATGATTTGATGAGAAGCTGTCCAACCTCGCACAGGTTAAAATGGAGTGCCGCAAGGCTCTGTCATTGGACCAAAGCAGTGATTCCCAACCCTGTTTCTGGAGGTACACCAATAGTACACATTTTGGATGTCTTCCTTATTTGACCCATCCATTTCAGGTCTTGTACTCTCTGCTAACTGGCTGAAGAATCAAATTAGGTGTGTTTGAGTAGTACAAGTTTGAAAATGTGAACTGTTGGTGTGTCTCCTGGAAAAGGGTTGGGAAACACTGGAAAACAGCTTCTGAATGAACTGTCTAGGCTAGAGGATGTAAGGTCTTATCATAGAGGGATACGAATAGCTGATGTTTGAGGCACAAATACACATTCATCTTAAGTGCAGAATGAAAACCCATCTGCTGAACAGGGACAATTCTCAAATTCATTTAATTGGGTTCCCCAGTGGTCCCTTGGTTCCTTTTAAAGTTTGTTCCTCACCAACAACATGGGAAGTTTTTCCTTGCTGTTATCACTTTTTGCCTGTCAGACTGCTTTGGAACAATGTACAATGGGAGAAATGCTACAGAAGTAACCTGAATTATCTCACCTTGAACATGTTCTAGATGAAGGAACACAGTGTCTTCACTGACATAGTATTTTAGCAGCTTCACCATGAAGGGCACTCCCTGAGGAATGATGGTCGACCTCTCACGACTCTCCCAGCTTGACTTCGGTAAACTCTGTCCAGCAAGCAGAATTGTTCACAGTTTTACAGGTAACACACTAGAATTAGGCTCTGTTCCTTAACCTACAGTAGTAAGCTACTTCTTCAAACAGCCCTTTAAGGCAACATTAAAGTGTTTGTGACATAAAGCTTGTTCCAAAAGATAATGTAACTGCAAAAAGATGGTTAGAGTGAGGTTTCAGAGTTTCTTTTTGCAGAAAATAAAATGATTTCTGGATTTTTACTTTCTTTTAATAATGAAAAAAATTACTTATTATTAGAAATTGTAACGTATTTGAACACCATGGTAGCATTTTGTATTTAGTTACTGCTCATTTAAAATGTAGCATTTTTTGTGTTTGTCCACACGTCTTTGTGATATATATATACTTGAGCTGTAGCTTAATATCTCAAGCATCTGGTTTCAGTAACCTGAGACGAGTTTGTACTCAGATTCAGGCACAGCAGCTTTTAACACGATCAATCCAAACAGACTCGCAGTAATAACAGAAGACGTAAGTGTATTCCCAGAGCTGGATCCAGTTGGCTGGCCTGATTCCAGCAGGCACTCACGCAGCGCTGTGGTTAGACCATTTCTGAAAGGAATCCATACACTACAATACTTCTGTCGCAAATGCCTACCTTAACGATAAATGTCTCCTTGCTTATCAGACTTTCAACCGTCAGCACCTGTTGAAGACAGATTTATAACTAAATCTATGTACATTTCCTTTCCAATGACTTTAACTTCCTGGAATTTAGAGAAATGACTGACAAGCTGTCAACCATGAAGAGCAGATATTCCCACATACCTTATCAATGATTCCAACGACTTTGCACATCGCCAGATTCTCCACCGGTGAACTCAGATGTCTAATCGACCGAAAGCGTAAGCTACTATAACCCTGACGACCAGGAAAAGAATGTGTCAAGAAAAAAATAAACAGACCATGGCCTGTAGGCTACATCTGTCTTAGACTTGCATTGCCATAATATTGTTTAATAGCAAAAGTCTGGTTCACATTGCAGTAAAGAACCACCCAGTTAAGGCCAGTTCACACCAAAGACAATATCTATAATCTTTTAATAATCATTTTAACTCTAAGAGACTCCTATACGAGTACCAACACAGTAGAACAATACCACATTCAGAGCGATTCTTCCAACTGATGATCAAAACACTGACTACCAATCAGAAGCTATCTGACTTTTAACAGCTCGAGTATTTAAAGTGGTATGTTGTGTTTTACAAGAAATAACGGATAATATTAACAGTAACGTTAGATTGAGGAGAGGAGGAGAGAATACATTCAAGTGTGGCTAGAAAAGTCAAACCAAACCAAAAAGAGAAAATCATGTTCCACGGAAGCCTAAACAGATATGCTGTCATGCACACTTGTCACCTACTCCTAAGTGAGCGGATCCTTTAGTGATATTGTCCTGTAAGTAAGAGATGAAGATCTCCTCAGCTCTCTTCAGATACTGAGTGGTCTTCCTTTTCACGGCTTCACGTCTCTCTTTATTTGGATCCACTGTAAAACAGAGAAAACTCTGCATTAGTGTGGAGATCTGTGATTCGGTCTTGGCTAAATCCTGGCCTTGATCTTAGTGCCTACCGGAAAATCTGTCATTTTATCAGACATGTCTTTGTTTTGTTTTTTTTCCAGGACACAAGCATTTTTGTTTTCCTCTTCCAAACCATAATAGCTCATGATGTGGATTAAATTATGCTTCACCTCATTCACAAATGAAAATGTCTGTATAGATGGAGTCATAAGTTTCATTTGTCAAGATTTGTTTGAATGTAAGGCAAAATATTTTGCATACGAGTTTTAAAAACACTTCCTCTAATAACTGTTTTGGTATTGCTTTTTATATACATTTCACACGGTTTAACCACAAGCAGCTGACTTTCTGTCATGGCCCTCAACAAATTTTGCTTACACAGACTCAGCTCAGGATGATTCTTGCTCATTGAAACAAAAACTGATCTCTAGAGTCTATTACAAGATACATGTTCATTTTGCACATTCTTCTTCAGGCTTAGAATTTAAGGCCAAATGATCAAGATTTCCCAGGTTTCCACTTCTAGGGCCAATTAACAATGAGAGGGATTTGAGTCAACCTCCATCAGACCATTTGAGATTGATAAACCCTGAACACAACGTAAATAAGAGATTTATTGTGGAGTGTAGAGTGTGGAGTTTTTCCAGGATTGCAAAGCTCAGCCAGTGAGCTTGTGCTGAACCGAAGCGATTGACAGCTTCAGGGATTATAAAGGCAGCACTCTTTACTTACTTTATAACCCAATCATGCTGTTAACCCCACACTGCAAAGTTTCATTTTTTGTTTTATTGCTGGCTTATGACTTTCTAAGCAATGTTTTGATTGAAAAATATTTGTAGGTTACATGCTGATAATGTTTCTTTGTATGATTTTGAAGTTTTGAAGTTTGATTTCCTTTCTAAGTACGTTCTAAACCGTTCCCTCCACACCTGCATCTTGTTCAGTTCCTCATTTATTCTGTGTATTTATAGCACTTTCAGTTCAGTTTTAGTTGGCTACTGTCTATTCATGGATCTAGATGTTATGCTCTTGAGTTTCCATGCAGATTAAAATCATTTCTATTAGAACCACAGATTTGCTCTCTGCACATCCAATAATGTCTACTCACACTGTCATTCACTCCTGACAAGAACCACCAACTGAGGCTCACACTTCTGAGCAACATGTAAACTGGCCAAGCATCGACAAAAAGTTATACCAGCTGCTTCAGGTTATTTGTTACTGAGATACTGTAACTGTTGAAATTGTTTTTTACAGTGTGGTTGACTGATTACATGCAGCCAAAAGTGTTTTTTAGCATCAGTGAAACTCCAGGTTCAAATGCGTTTTTCAAAGATCAGTTTTTTACACTGTCTGTAATTTTCAATCACTATATAATTTGATGACATTTCAATCTTGCATCATAACAGCAGCCATATACCCAGTGGACGTAACAGTATTAGTAGTGTTCACTTACCTTGAACTCCATTGAGCAGCAGATCGACACCATTCTTATAGTAGCTGAATGCCGCCTCATAGTCTTCATTGACTTCTCGGTCCAGTGCCATTCGAATCTGTTGGGCTGCATCTAGCAGATAGTCTTTCTTTGCCATATTTGTCAGTCAGCTGGAAAGGACAAGCGCCCACAGGAACCAGAACCAGATGTCGGATCTGTAGTTGTGAAAACACTTGTGAAGTGGCACATCTCTGGTCATTAAAGACCCTCTCAGCAGCCCCTCGTCTCTCCAGTATTCACACGCATGTGAAGCAAGGCCAGTGTCCTGCGAGCCGAAATACAAAATCAAATCACCACATTACACACAAAATATCAGCTTTTTACAGACATATATCCATTAGTTAAGGCGGTACTGTAGTACAAACTGTATAAAAATAGCTAAAATAGCTGTTTCACCATGTTTACTTTTTTTTTTCTTTTTTTTTTTTTACCTTATTTTTATTAGATTCTTTATTTTTTACATTTTTTTGTTGTTAATTTTATTTCTTAAACATCTTAAACATAATGACTATTTCTAAAGTATTTTTATGTAAAGCACTTTGAATTACTATTGTCTATGAAACTTACAACTGCAAGAAAAAAACTCAAACAACAAACTGTAAGATAAAAAACTGTAAGATAAAAAGTAACAATGACCTTTTACATTCGTATTCTGTGGCAGAAATAAGTTTCCACAAGAATCAGACTGATGTGCATTGCAGGCATTTCACATACAATCAGAATCTGGAGTCTGAACAACCTGTTTCATAAAATTTGTAAAAATGAGCACAATACACTACGACTCACCTTTGGCCCTGAGATCTGTCACATTAAACAGCCATGTGACTCAGTGTTTACATCTGATCACAGTCTCTCACGGGCCTCCTGTGCAAGCGAGGCTTTAACCTAAATAAAACCAAAGTTCATATTCACCCTATATTGAATAACAGAGACATTGAGATACTCACTGCTTTCTGATGAAGGTTTCTAAGAATGACTCTGATCCTGTAATGTTAATTCTCCTAACAAAGCATATTAAGACAAGTAAATTTTTAATACAGTGCTTTACACATTACACAAAGCAGTATGAAAAAAAATATATATATATATACTGCAGAACGGATGTATTAATTCCTCATTAATCACCAAGATTGGGGACAAGATCATTGTACAATGCCAACATAAACACAAACATAAACAATGTGAAAGAAAAAATAAGATCAAAACAAGATTTGTATTATTTGTAATTATATATGACATCATCTATATATAAGTAAATCAGAATGTGAAGCTTGAATATATATTGTGTAAAACAACAAAACAACAAAACTTACCCAGGTAAAATGTCAGTACAATGATAAAATAGAAATAAAATAAAACAACAATAATAATAGTGAAATAAATAATAAAATAAAAAGTTAAGTACTAAAATTCAGGCTGTTTTTTGTGACAGATACCAAAAAAAAAAAAAAATAAATAAAATAAAAGAAAAAGAAAAGAAAAGAATTAAAATAAAATTTACGAAACCAAACATAGTTTCTGTAAAAATACCATAAATGCTGCAGTAAATTACAGTCACAGTTAAGCTTGAGACACAGTACAGTCACCAAAACAGCTGAGAGACTCGTCTTACACAAGAAGATACCATATTCATTTGAATAACTGAGGTATTTTGTGTGGTAATGTTGTGTACATGTTCAGTTGTGTGTATGGAGATCAGACTATATTCACAAAAACACTAACTCTGATAAACAGAACAGCATTAACGCATTGATGGATGAACGCATGAAGCCTGTGACGTCACGCCTGACCTCATCCCGTTATTTTACGGTGATGACGATGACCTTACACTGTAAATACTATCATACGTTACAGCGCTAAACGGTGCCTGTATGTGAGGCAGGGCCTTTATGACAGAGCGGAGATTTTTTACTAATTAATAATGGTCCTATATATTACAAAACTACAAAATGAAGGGAAAACGAACCTTGTGCGTGACTCGCCTCTTCATTCTCAGCATCAGCATCCGCTCCGCTTCAGCTCCTGCTGCGCCGCTGTCAACATCAGGAAGACCAAATAACAACCGCTTGCTATTGGCGGAGCATGATGTCACCCCGTGACGTCACCACGCCGCTTCCCAGTCCCCACCCTGGATGCGGTAATTAACTCTTCGTTACACAGCAGCAAAACACTGTTGTTTAAAGCTTTGTTTAGGCCAGCAGAACATGTAATTAATCAGCTGCACGAAATGACAGCATAGAACACGTGAAATAAAGAGATATGTGAAGAAAGAAAAAAAAAAACAAAAACAAAAAAACACTTTTTATTGTTTTGTTTTGCTTTATTCCAAAATATGAAGATAATGTCTGGAGGACAAATGCACCGAAGAACCAAACAGAAAACCCTGCTATAGAAAACAAGCACAGGCACACTGTGGTGAATTCAAATGTATGTATGTGTATTGTTTTGTGATGGAACTATTTCAAATTGCAAACACCAATAATTTGTATTTTATATTATAATTATTATTTTATAATTGTCTAATAAACTACAATTTACTCCACACATGAGTGGAATTGAATGAGATGCAGTTTGTCTATGTTCTGTGTGATTAATGTTTAATGTTTTGTCATTTTAAATACAGTGTGTGTGTGTGTGTGTGTGTGTGTGTGTGTGTGTGTGTGTGTGTGTGTGTGTGTTTTAATAATGCTTTATTATTCCAATGCCATGAGTGGTATTACATATTCATTTCAAATTACAATAGCTGTCAGAGAAAAAGGAGAAAAGAGAAAAAGGAAAAAAAGAAAATTACATTAAATTCAATGCTTTCAGGGCATTATGCGTTTTTAGTGCTTTTTTCGTTTTTGATTGTTCCAAAAGATTTACATATTATGTAAAGTCAGTAATAAAATTGGAAAAAAATTGTTCTGCATTGAGCCCACTTTTTCTTATGTATATTTTCTTATCAAAATAAGCAATTGTATAATATGTTGTTCTTTACAATTCAAATATTTGTTTTCTGTATAATACAGCACCTCAAATATACAAATTTCTATTGTACATTCCGTCTTTCTATTAATATAGAATTCCACATCCTTCCAAAATAATCTTGAGTAAATACAATGAAAAAATAGATGCAAAATAGTTTCTTTTTCTTGAACACAAAAATCCCAGGTATATGAAATATTAAGCTTAAATCTTTCCAAAACATGCTAAGCAGGATAAATTCTATTAAGTATTTTGTAAAGCACTTCCTCAATTTTGTTATTGATGCAAAATTTCTTTGGCAACTTTCATGCTTTAACCCAAGAGATATTACCAAATAAAGAAGACTAAATCTTGCTGCAGGTAAAGACAGAATAAAGAACATTCCTTATAATCCTATTGCTACACTGTGGTTTTAAAACATTGCAAAACATTGCAGTGGAATACTTCAGAAGAGAGGGAAAGACGGTATAAGGTCATAATTCCATATAATATCACTTTTTTTTTTTTTTTTTTTTTTTTTGTTACTCTTAGTAAAAGAATGTTTGCTTTTTTGTAGATGTTGAAAGCTAGAGACACAGGAAAGCTTCATTCTTTCAGGATTAATGTGAGTTATTTTTAGAAAATACATGTTTCTGTTGTCTCCTGCCTGTTTACTTCACATTTTGATGCAACAATAGTATGATGACTTGTTCACATTTTAATTAATCCACTGATGTCTGTGTTTTTCATTGCAGAACCTAATCCAACTTTGGAGTTAACGACACAGAAGCCTGCTTGTGTGAGGAGGTGATCTTCTCAGCTTCTTCATAAGAGAGGGAAAGATGGTTTAAGGCAAGTAAAGGTCATAATTTCATGTTATCATTTTGTTGTTGTTTGTTTGTTTGACTAAGTGTAAAAGAATGTTTTATGTAGAGGTTAAAAGGCCAGAGACATAAGAGAGCTTCAATTTTTTTAAGATTGATAGGAGTTATTTTTTAGAAAATAAATATTACTGTTGTCTGCTATTGTAGCATTCTAGAGCACTGTGGTAGACAAAGACAATAAACAACCACACAATATGGTTGAAATTATAAAAAAAAGTTACCTGTCTAGTTACCTATCCTTACAGAATTGTAGATGCACCTCTGTTTGAAAATGGTTACATTTTAACTAAATGTTTTCTTTTTAAAATGTTTTTCTCTTTTAGGCCACTGATGAAGAACAGGTGGTGATTGGAATGAATGCTGGACAAAGAGGAGATCTTTCCCCCAGACTGATGCAACAGTGGTTTTAGGTTTTAGGAGGAGGCCGTCCTGGATAATGTAAAAGATGTTGCAAGATGTGCTTCATTTCTAAACTCTGTACCTGCTAATGCCATACTTTTTCTGCATTTCCTCTCACATGCATGTTACTTTGAATGTTTTCTCTTGTTGTAGTTTTTAATAAATATTTATCTTTTGATAGTCATTCTGTGTGTGTTAAAGTGATTTTAAAATGAACAAGATTTGTAGATTTAATGCCTAGGTCAATTTTGGGTTCATTTTAGCCTAGCAGTGTAGTAATTTTAAACCATAAAGAAACAACCCAGCATGCTGGGTCAATAATTCAACCCAACTTGCTGGGTCAAAACAACCCAGCGTTGGGTTCGTCCCTTTTTGACCCAGCGCTGGGTTACCAAAATAACCCGAATTGGGTTGTTTTTAACCCAGCGTTTTTTAGAGTGCATGCTGTTATAACCAACTATAATAGCTTCTACTATCCAGTGGGACAGGCGCTGACGAGAAATAGGTTTACCCCTGTGAGAATCGGCCCATGAGACAAATAACTGATTACTCTTCCACAGCGCTTTCATGCTGTTACATACATAGCAACGCAAGGCACGGACAGGGCATGTATGAAGCTGCTCTTCTTCAGGTGATAAAAAGGGCGGCGGATGAAAAGCCATTAAATCCACTTGATTATAGGCTAGAGCTGACGAACGCTGGATTGGTTTTGAGAGACACTTTTGAGTAATCCAAAGTGAACTGCATACAGGAGTTATGAACCGACAAAGCATGAAGTTCACTAACCCCTTTTGCAGTTGAAAGAGCCAGTAATAATGCCGTCTTTAGCGAAAGGAGCTTCAGATTACTGCTGTCTATAGTCTCAAAAGGTGTACGAGCATTAAGGAACACTGACAGGTCCTACTACGGAATCAGTGGCTTTGACACCCTGTTCAAACACTGTGCACCCTTCATAAACCTTCATACAAGTGGGTGACGACCCATAGTGTTACTGTCAAAACCCACGTGACACGCAGAAATCGGCGTGAGATACACCTTAACGGTAGAAAAAGCTCTGCCTTTATCCAGAAGTTCTTGCAGAAAACACAACACATCTGCAACCGAACAGAGAAAAGGAACAATGCGCTTATGCGTGCACCATTGATCAAAAACGTTCCATTTCCTATCGTAAGCAGAGCGTGTTGAAGCAGCCCTTGCGTTCTGAATTGAAATTTAATTTTAAATTTTAAATTTAAATTTAACCTTTCACGGGCCAACCCCAAAGAGCAACCCTGCGAGAGGAGGTCTCTGTGCACCGGGAGAGGCTGAGGCTGGTCGCCTAAGAGCAGCATTATCTCCGCCAGCCACACTTTCCCCGGCCAGTTTGGGGCAAACAGTATGACTGAGTGGCCGCACTCTCTTACTCTTCTTAGAGTTGGTATGACCAGACTTAGCGGAGAAACGCGTAACACAGTACGTTTGGCCATGGGTGCGCTAGGGCATCCACACCCATATGCACAATGTCTCTCGCTAGCGAGAAGAATAGAGGACAGTAACTGTTTTCACACAATGTGAAGAGATCTATGGTCGTGCGACCGAATCTCTTCCACAACTGGCCCACCACCTGAGGGTGGAGTGTCCATTCGCCATACTGAGAATTCCCCCTTGACAGAAGATCTGCCCCCATATTCATTATTCCCAGGACGTGCGTTGCCCGTAATGAATAAAAATGTTTCCTGCCCCACACAGTCAGTTTCTGTGCCAGACTGTGAAGCTGAGGAGAGTATTATACCGCGGTTGTATTGTCTGATCTGATCTGATCAGAACATGGTGGTTCCACAAAAACTGCACAAAATGTTTCAAAGCTAGAAACACTGTCAATAGTTCCAGGTAATTTATGTGTGCACTTCTCAGCGAGACAGGCCATTTCCCTTTTGCTATTCTGCCCTCGCACTGCCCCCCAACCTGAAAGCAACACGTCTGTCGTTACCACCTTCCTCATGGAAACTGCCCCCAGCGGAGTCCCGGGTTCAAGGAACGAGCGGTTTCTCCAGTAACGGAAAGCACGCATGCAAAGTGCTGACACCATCACTTTGCGTTTTGGACATAAGTGTAGTGGCGCTGTCCAATTCTGAAACTCTCTTGCAAAGAAGGAGATCGTCCAGATAAGCTGACACTCTGAGACCTGCTGTTCTCAGTGGTGATAGAGCCGCTTCTATACATCCGCAAAACGTCCACGGGGCCAATGAGAGCCCGAAAGGAACAGTCATAAATTCGTAGGCTGTGCCCTGATAGGCAAACCTGAGGAATTTCCTGTGTGCCGGGTAGATGCCTATATGAAAATATGCATCTTCCAGAACGATCAAAGTGAATCAGTCTTTCTTGCGAATAAAAAGGGACAGCATTTTGAATGTGGGCATTTTGAACTTGTATTTTCTGAGCTGTTTGTTGAGGATCCGCAAATCCGGAATGGGATGGTGACCTTCCCCTCTCTTGGGAATAACAAAGTACCAGGAGTAAAAGCTGTGATGGCTGTCCTCTGGCGGCACAACCTGAATTGCTCCTTTTCTTAATAAAGAGGCTATTTCTTCCTCTAAAACCTGAGCTGACTTTCCTTCTGCGGCTGACATCAACACACTGTTGAACACTGGTGGTTTTACAGCAAACTGCAGACGATAACCCCGCATTATCGTAACAGAACCCAGGGATGTACTGCGCATGTGTGCCAGCTTACTTTGAATGAGCAATTTAAATTTATGATGTTGGCACTCTTACTTTTAAAGGGGTCATGACCAGTGTTGAGGAAAGTTACTTTTAAAAGTAATGCATTACAATATTGAGTTACTCCCTAAAAAAGTAACTAATTACATTACTTATTTACTTTTTATGGAAAGTAATGCAATAATTTACTTTTGCGTTACTTTTAAAATCTGGGCAGGGCTTGCATGTTTGTTTTTAATATAAAAAGTTCTATTTTTGGCAAATGTAAAAGCTTTTTCACAACAAAAGCCTCAGGCTTTGAGAAAAGTCAATTCACATCTGTACAGTAGACCGCAGAAGAAAAAATGTCAACTCTTCAGCAATAAAAAAATGGAACTATCTTGAGTAAATTTTGTTTATTAGTGTGGTTGAATTGGATCATCGAAAGTCGGCAGCAAAGACATTGGTTAATACAATGGGATTAAATGCATAAAAGGTGTTTGCATTATTTAACATATTTAATTATTGCAGGTTTGCGTCATATTCTAAGTTGAATTTCACTGTTTTTATTTATTTTGAGGAACACTGAATCTGTTTTATGTGAGTGAGATGAATTAATGTATGTTCACAATTATTCTAGAACTAATATCCAATTTCTCTCAACATGGGGACAGGAGAGCTTTTAATCAATAAATGGGGGGAAAAGTAATGTCTCGGTTACATCTGTAACCCTCGCTCCCTGAAGGAGGAAACGGAGACATTACTTCATAACTGACATATTTGGGGTCTCACTTGGGGCCCCAGTCACCTCTAAGCTATTTGGAAAAGGCCAATAAAAATTGGCTAGTGGAATTTGCATGCCAAGCCACTCCCCTGTACATACGGGTATATAAAATGGAGGCGTGCATCCACTCATTCAGGTTTATGCTGAGGAGCGAAGATGCATCCCGGAATTCAGCGCAGTTCAGGATTGTGGCAGGAGAACGTAACGTCTCTGTTCCCTCCTTCAGGGAACAAGGGTTACAGATGTAACCAAGACGTTCCCCTTCAGTCATACTCTACAACGTTACATCGTAACTGACGTATTTGGGGTCTTATCTGGAAAACACCACAATCCTGAACCATGTTATGTAGTTGAGGAATAGATGCTGAGAGGCAAGCATGTCAGGACAAATGAAGCTCAAAATGTAACCTTCCCAACACCCTGTAAGCCTGATACCGGGCCCACCAGGGGTGCCAGGTATCTGAAGCAACCGTTGGGAGGCGGAGCACAATGGCGGATTTTAAAGCCACGCGGAGAAAAAAAAAATATATATCTGAAAGATAAAGGGGAAACACGGTGAAATAAACCGTGGAGAAATGCTGAGACATGCCACAACCTTCAGGAGGTGAAGGAGACCCCCTGTTGGAGCACAGTCACAGACTACTCCGCTCTAAAACGGACTGCGGGGCAATGAAGGACCCAGAGTTCACTGAGGGCAACAACTGGGAAAGAGCGCACAGATCCGTAAGGAATGGCGCTGCAAGCCAACACCGAGCCATCCTCCCGCCAATTACCTGAGTTACCCGCAACACACGGGAGGACAAGCTCAGCACAAGAAGAATCTAGTGCATTGATGGGTGTCGCCCGGCCCGCAGCTGCTACATATGTTTGCTAGAGAGGCGCTGTGCACCACGCCTAGGAAGAATTACTCTTCATAGAGTGGACTCGACTCCTAGGGGCACACGAGTTGAAGACCCAAATGCCCTCCTCAAATTGGGGCAGGGCACTCCCTGCGAGTTTGTAAAAAGCAGGGGAAAAGATCACTCTGAAAGCAGGAAGCCAAGGGGAGAACTGCACTGATACGTCTGACCCCTGAAGCAGACCGAAAAAAGATGTGTTTCTGTTTCAGCCATTTAAATGGTAACCCGAAGAGGGGACCGATTCAGAACTCAAGATCCAGGAATGGGCGATGCCCACTGCTCTTTTAGAATATATGGACCGAGCAGTCAATCAGCAGACAGGCTAGGTAGAATTACTAACCAGGCTGCTGCCTGCATTAAATAGGGATATTGGAATGGCACCAACAACCTTGCGGGACAACCAGCTTCTCTCTTTTTTTTTTTTTTTTTCTTTTTTTTTTTAAGGATGGCTTATTCCAGAAAGCAAGCGTCCCGAAGTAGTGCCAGGCTGCAGAGGCAGCGCTTACCTGATCCTTGATCCCACGTTGTCGTGACTAGAGTGCGAGGAAGCAATGTGAAGCACACAGGGCAAACCACATAGCAGACTGCCACCCCCTAGGTGTGGCCAGCTCAACGCCCCTGAAGGGGAGTGGAGCAAGTCTTGTTGGGGCCACCGGGGGGTGCCTTCAGCAATGGGCAGATGAAAAATCCGGCCCTTCCAAGGCACTCTAAGTTCTTTTGTTGCGTATGAACAGCCCAGGACCGCTGGGCAGTAATGTCTCTGTGAGGCTGGCCTGAGAGATGAAACACCAAGAAAGCGAGCTTTGCCTGTGTTATACAACTCACTAGGTTCAGCCAGAAATTTATTTTTACTTTTAGGCCACAAAATTGGACATCACCTGACCAAGGGACTGCCCCGAGACCTTTCAGTCACTGTATGCAGTTCCTGCATCAACCTCGAGTCAGAACTATCCTCGTGCACGACAGAATCATGGCCCGATATAATGCAGGAGGGTCATGGCGTGCAGGGTGGAGGCGGCATAGCCTGCAGCGCTGTGAGCTCCGCTTTACAGCCAGGGCTGGCAACGCTTACAAGCTTAAGTGGGAAGCACGGACAGCCCCACCAGGTGGCGGCGTCTTGCGAGCACGAGTGCACTGCAACCGTACACTCCACCGGAGGATGTCAACGTGTTCCAGGCCATGATCACCCGCGAGAAAAGTGCGGGGGGAAGAGCCGAACATGTAGTTTGAGCTCTTCATGAACTTCCGGGAGGAAAGGTACCAGGGAAGGTGCAGCAGGAACCGCGTCCGTTGCTGGAAACCTATCGTCAGGCCATGACACCCAGGGAAGGCGGAAACCCAACCTCCAGCCTGGCAGTCGAGGCTGCCCGGGAGAACATGTCCGTCAAGTTAGCCTCAGACTCCGACGGGCGGCCAATCAGCAGAATCTCCGGCGTCAGAAGATGATAGCCCCTCCACTGATGTGGTGATAGACATCTTAACTTCCTCATGAGCACTAAACGAGACGCAAGGCTCGCTCTAGGATGAACCGTACATCAACATTCAGAACTGGACAGTAATACACTGAGAGGAGCCGGACCTCCGTGGGGGCTTACCCGGCAAAGCAATCCAGACTATAATCCTAAGGCTTCCAATGCTTCCAGCCAATGCAGCCTCGGGAGTCTAGCGACCCGCGAAACCGTAAAGGGTTTCTTGTCAATTAAAGAGTAATGCATTACTTTACTAGTTACTTGGAAAAAGTAATAATTTTACGCAATTCGCGTTACTTGTAATGTGTTATCCCCAACACTGGTCATGGCATGTTTTTTTTAAAATTAAATTTAGTTTTTTTTAAATTAATTTAATTTAGTTTTTTTCAGTTTAATATGGTACTTCAGGTTTAGTGTAATGTTAATAAAGTTTTTTGCACAAAAAAAAACAAACAAACAAACAAATATGTGGAAAAATGATTCTTTTCAATCTTCACTCTGACCCTCTGTCTAAAATGACCTGTTTTGAGGGGCGTGTCCTTTAAAGGTCATTGCACACTGAGTTCTTTTTTTATATATTTGTTATCCTTTCCTATCAAAATGCTTGCTAAATCAACGAAAGTTTTGGAGGCAGTGTGTAAACGTGACTGACATAACGTGAGGTCGTATTAACGTGCAAAAATTTCAGACTCAGTATGCAATGACCTTAAGGCTAGTTAGTAATCAGCCACTGTTGTGATTGGCTAACATCATTGCATAGGAAACAATATAAATGCCCCCTTGCATGTGTTTTGACAATATGATTAAAAAAAAAAAAAAAAACAACAATAATGTCCAGATAAAGCATTATTGTCACGAATCTGGTCGGTGTCCCGCTGTCCGCTCACCACCAGATGTCGTATTCACCTTACCCACACACCCAGACTGTTGCACTACACCCCGGACTGCATCTCCCACTATCCACCACGCTGATTGCGCCATACACCTGCGGCCAATCAGCAGCCCTATAAAAGCCCCGGACTTTCTCACGTTCAGCACCGTGTATTGTGGAGTGTAATTGTGGAGATTTGACAGTAGCATTTAGCGCTCCCCTAGTGCTAGCACTGTTTCCTAGTTTAAGTTCCTAGTTCTTAGTTCCCTGTGTTTCTTTGTATCCCGAGTTCCTAGTTTCTTTGTATTATGAGTTCCTAGTTTCCTGTGTTTAGTATTCTCGCCTGGCCATCTCGTTTCGTCTGACTCGCCGCCTGCCTTACTAGATTATTGCTCGTTATAAGGATTATTCTTCTGTCGCACGTTATGGACTATGTTCGCCGTTGATCGACCCACGCCTGCCTCACGGACTTCTCTTGTGTATCCCTCCGTTATACCTGTTTGTTATTGTTCTGACCCTGCCTGTCTGACCATGTCTTTGCCTCGTCCCACTAATAAAAGTTTGCATATGGATCCCCTCGCCTCTCGTCTCCCTCTCCACGTTACAGAATACACGGTCGCAACAGGATCCAGCAGCTTTTACCACGTACAACATACAGGTATGGACACAACAAGAATTCTATTCAGATTCAAACAAGGACAACGATCTCTAGAGCAGCAAATCCGTGAATTCCTGGCAATGGCAAATCACTCAGATCTCCCGGACTGTATATTAATAGAAATCTTTTGCAATGGCATAAATCAGCCGTTAAGGGGGAGGCTGAGACGCGAGGGTCCACGCTCATCACTAGCCGCTTTCCTGGACTTCGCACTATTGTGTGTGGGCTCGCCGTTTACTGTGGGTGTCGCGGATGAGGAGCGCGACATCGCGGTGATGCCGGTTGCTCAACCCACTCGTCAAATGGCGGCCGCGCCGGTGCGCGCTCACATAATGGCGGCGACAGCGGCGTCCGTGCACAAGATGGTGGCCGCGCCGGTGCACGTTTACAAAATGGCGGCGATAACGGAGCTTCGTCACGTCACAGCTGCCATACCAGAGTCAAGTCAAGTTTCTAAGTCAGGTCAAGCTGCAGCTGTGTTTCCTGAGTCAAGTCAAGGTTCCGAGTCAAGTCAAGTTGCAGCTGTGTTTCCTGAGTCAAGTCAAGTTTCCGAGTCAAGTCAAGTTACAGCTGTATTTCCTCTGTCAAGTCGAGTCACCATTGTATTTCCAGTGTCAAGTCAAGCTACAACTGTGTTTCCAGGGTCAGGTCGGGTTCGGGCTGTGTTTCCTGTGTCAAGGCAGGTCAAAGCTGTTCTTCCTAAGTCAAGTAAAGCTACTGCTGTTGTTCCTGTGTCATGTCAAGTCAGAGCTGCTCTTCCTAGGTCAAGTCAAGCTACAGCTGTATTTCCTCTGTCAAGTCGAATCACAATTGTATCTCCAGTGTCAAGTCAAGTTACAGCCATGTTCCCAAGGTCAAGTAAAGCTACTGCTGTTGTTCCTGCGTCAAGTCAAGTCAGAGCTGCTCTTCCTAAGACAAGTCAAGTTACAGCTGTTGTCCCAGAGCCAAGTCACGTCTCGTCTGTCCGTCCAGAGCCAAGTCACGTCTCGTCTGTCCGTCCAGAGCCAAGTCACGTCTCGTCTGTTTGTCCAGAGCCAAGTCACGTCTCGTCTGACCTCCCAGAGCCCCGTCACAGCTCCACTGTCTGTCCAGAGTTTCGTCACGACATGTCTGATCATCAAGAGTCCTGTCAAGTCTCGTCCGACCTCCCAGAGTCTTGTCACATTATGTCTGCCGGTGTGATGGCGATCACCATTCTCAGTATATGGGTTGCACACTACGCTCCTGAGGTCATGTCTGTTCACAAGTTTGCTCCAGAGGTCTCGTCTGTTCACAAGTCTGCTCTTGAGGTCAAGTCTGTTCACAAGTCTGCCCCTGAGGTCCCATCTGGTCTCAAGTCTGCTCCAGAGGTCCTATCTGGTCTCAAGTCTGCTCCAGAGGCCCCGTCTGACCACGAGTCAGCTCCAGAGGCCTTCCCTGTCGGAGAAGCCGCGCCAATGCCTCCTGAGGTGTCAGCTTCGGCTGTAGATCCTCCTAGGGAGGCAGTGTTATTCTTTGGTCTCTCTGCCCCTCCTGCTCTTCTGTTTGTCTCCTCTATCCCTGTTCTCCCCAGGTCCCAGTATATGATGTAGGTTCCTGATCTGCCCTGGAGGGCCCCGGCGCCTCCTGATCTGCCCTGGAGGGCCCCGGCGCCTCCTTCTCTGCCTCCTGCTCCGCCTTGGAGGGCTCCTGCGCCTCCTGCTCTGCCTCCGGCTCCACCCTGGAGGGCTCTTGCTCTGCCTCCGGCTCCGCCCTGGAGGGCTCCTGCACCTCCTGCTCTGCCCTGGAGGGCTCCTGTGCCTCCTGCTCCGCCCTGGAGGGCTCCTGCGCTTCCTGCTCCGCCTCCTGTTCCGCCCTGGAGGGCCCCGGCGCCTCCTGCTCTGCCTCCGGCTCCGCCCTGGAGGGCTCTTGCTCTGCCTCCTGCTCCGCCCTGGAGGGCTCCTGTGCCTCCTGCTCCGCCCTGGAGGGCTCCTGCTCTGCCTCCTGCTCCGCCCTGGAGGGTCCCTGCGCCTCCTGCTCCACCCTGGAGGGCTCCTGCGCCTCCTGCTCCGCCTCCGCCCTGGAAGGCCTCCTCCCTCCCGGTTCTGCCTCAGTCTCCTGGCCCTCCCACCGCTCCCCAGGACTGTTTTTCTGTTGCAGCGTCTGGAAGCCGCTCCTTGGGGGGGGGCTATGTCACGAATCTGGTCGGTGTCCCACTGTCCGCTCACCACCAGATGTCGTATTCACCTTACCCACACACCCAGACTGTTGCACTACACCCCGGACTGCATCTCCCACTATCCACCACGCTGATTGCGCCATACACCTGCGGCCAATCAGCAGCCCTATAAAAGCCCCGGACTTTCTCACGTTCAGCACCGTGTATTGTGGAGTGTAATTGTGGAGATTTGACAGTAGCATTTAGCGCTCCCCTGGTGCTAGCACTGTTTCCTAGTTTAAGTTCCTAGTTCCTAGTTCCCTGTGTTTCTTTGTATCCCGAGTTCCTAGTTTCTTTGTATTCTGAGTTCCTAGTTTCCTGTGTTTAGTATTCTCGCCTGGCCATCTCGTTTCGTCTGACTCGCCGCCTGCCTTACTGGATTATTGCTCGTTATAAGGATTATTCTTCTGTCGCACGTTATGGAATATGTTCGCCGTTGATCGACCCACGCCTGCCTCACGGACTTCTCTTGTGTATCCCTCCGTTATACCTGTTTGTTATTGTTCTGACCCTGCCTGTCTGACCATGTCTTTGCCTCGTCCCACTAATAAAAGTTTGCATATGGATCCCCTCGCCTCTCGTCTCCCTCTCCATGTTACAATTATGAAACCATTTACTTACAGTTTGTGATGCAGCTGCGGTCAGATCTAGTACCGATTTTGATTTCTCATGTCATCACCCCTTTAACATAGTAATATAATGACTTACAGAGACAGCACTTTGTATTTGTAAGGCTCTGGTCTCTTTAAAGAGAATTTGGAGGGCATCTGCTTCACTTAGATAAATGCTTAAATGTGTAATTATTATTAATAGTAATTATTAAATAACAGTAACTAATTTATCGTTGATTTTGGCAAATCTGCTTCTTTCACAGAGAAAGTCATGTTCAGTGAAGCTTCTTCCACAACAATCACACCTTCAGCAATTCAGCAGTAAATGCTAGAATGTTTCACAAAACAGAAAGATTTAAAGAAAATAAGAGCTAAGAAATCTTTCACCTGCACTCAGTGTGGAAAGAGTTTTACATGCAAATATGGTCTTGATGTTCACATGAGAGTTCATACCAGAGAGAAGCCATTCACTTGTGATCACTGTGGTGAGAGTTTTGCACACCAGCAAACCTGAAGGTACACATGAACCTCCATGCTGGAGAGAAACCATACGAGTGTTCACGAGACCTGAAAGCACATGAGAGGATCCACACTGGACAGAGACCGTACACATGTGATCAGTGCTGGAAGAGTTTCACACAATTGGCAAACCTTAAGGAACACATGAAGATCCACAAGGGAGAGAAGCTAAACGTTCTTGTGTTCATCATACCTGAAGCCGAACATGAAAGTTCACAAAAAAGAGAAGTGACATTCATGTTCTTTGTGTGGAAAGAGTTTGAAAGTAAAAATTTGAAAGTACATCAAAAAATACATGCTGGTGTGAGAAAGTACATGTGCTTTGAGTGTGAGAAGACTTTTACTTCACTGAGCTATTTAAAACGGCACCAGAGGATTCACTCTGGGGAAAAAACGTACAAGTGTTCACACTGCAATAAGAGATTCAGTGATTCAGCAAATCTGAAAAGACACAAGAAAAGCCACACTGGAGAGAAACCATATCACTGCATGTGGGAATAGTTTCAATCAAATACTGCTGTGGCAGGACGAGCAAACGACAGACACAGTGGGCGTGACGTCAGGCCTCGGAGAGGTGTTTATTGAACATAAAATAAACAAAAGTGTCCAAAAAGGGGAAATAAAAGTGTCCAAAATAAACAGGGGATCTGGTGTCCTCATCGTGCTGTACCTCGTAACACACTGTACTTTCACCAAATTCAGTTCACACATCACTGCCCTCCTGCTGGTTATACTACAACACTCATTTTGAAAATAAATGACAGTAACAACCATAGCTATTGCACTTTTTTTCTGTTTTGTACATTTCTACATTTCTCTCCCTTTGCAGTCCTGAGCAGAGCATGATTGGAAGTGTAAATCATTGTATCTACTTCTATAATAGAACTTTCACACAAAAGTTATCCTGGCTGTTTTAATTATGTCTGTTGTACTGTATTCTACTGTATTAAATTATTATTTATTGCTTACATTTTGTATTGTTGTGTGATATTCTATTTTTCATTGCCTGTATGTATGTCTCTACTTTTTCAGCACTGGAATCAGCTGTCACAAAGACAAATTCATTGTGAATGTATTGTAAACATACTTGTCAATGAAGCTTATTTTGATTTTGCACAAGAGGCAAAATTAATAAATGAAAACCTTTTTATTTTTTTATTTTTTTTTTGCCCATGGTCCATGGTTGCTTTTTTAAGACACGGTTTTCATTTTCATCAAATGTCTGTCAAGATGATATACAGACAACCAATGTTTATTTTTTGTTTTATTAAAAATATTTTATTCATTCATTTATTCATTCATTCTTCTATGTATTTTTTGTGTGTTTATTGTTATTTCAATTGTATGCACTCAAATAATTTCGGGGGAAATGTCTTATTGTTTAGAGAGAAAAAAACAGTCACTGCCAAACATTTCAAGAAAACATTACAATTGGAGTACTGTTACATGATGAAATATATTTTCAAAATGAGTGTTGTAGTATAACCAGCAGGAGAGCAGTGATGTGTGAACTGAATGGGTGAAAGTACAGTGTGTTACAGTAAAGTTATTAACTATTATGTCCAATTCCATTAACAAGTATGTTTACAATACATTCACAATGAATTCGGCAGGCATTGAAGGTAGAGGGAGTGAATAACCAGCGCTCTCTCCACCCTCAATACCACGACTGAGGTGAGTCCCTTGAGCAAGGCACTGTTCCCCCAACTGCTCCCCGGGCGCCACAGCGATAGCAATATGGCTGCCCACTGCTCCGGGTGTGTGTTCACGGTGTGTGTGTGTGTGTTTGTTCACTACTCACTACTGTGTGTGTGCACTTGGATGGGTTAAATGCAGAGCACAAATTCCGAGTATGGGTCACCGCACTTGGCCACACGTCACGTCCTTTCCTTTTCCCTTTCCTTTCCTTTCCTTTCTTACAGTGATGTTATTAACTATTTTTCATAATAAAAATTCATAAAAAATTGTGTAAAAGCAATTATTTTCAAAATGAGTTTGTAGTATAACCAGCAGGAGGGCAGTGATGTGTGAACTAAATATGGTGAAAGTAAAGTGTGTAACAGTGAAGTTATTAACTACATTTCAAAATAAAAATTCATAAAAATTGTGTAAAAGCGATTCCGCTTCAGTCGTACTCTACGACATTACGTCATAACTGCTGTATTTGGGGTCCTACTTGGGAGCCCAATCACCTCCGAGCTTAAGAAGAAAAGACCAATGAAATTGACGAGTGCATCCACTCATTCAGATTTTTGCTTCTGAGCCGATCGCCTCGTGAGCTGCTTCTACAAGAAGAAAGAAAATACCTTCATCGCTGCAGGAGCTTCTTTGCATTCCAGCGGAGAGATCGTCCTGTTTTGCTCAGATGAGTGCTACGGTCTTCCCCTGGGCAATCCAGCCTAAAAGAGCAATTACCTACAGTATACACGATCATTGAGAGTGTCTTTCAAGACGCATCTCCAATCGTGTGCTTTTGGGGAGCGATAGTTTCCTTATTTCCTCATGACGGTCACAATTGCTGTCTCACAGGTCTGGGATGTAAACAAATGCATGTTGAGATGGCATTTGTGAATGGGTTTTGCCCACGCTGCGTGGGCATGCCCATCATGACACTCGGTCACAGCTTACATTTAATATGTGAGCCGCCTTTGCGTTCTACCCTTTCCAGTTTTGTGGGTCGCTAGACTCCCGAGGCTGCATTGGCTGGAAGCATGGGAGACCTGAGGATTATTGTCTGGATTGCTCCGCCAGATCAGTCCCCGTGGAGGTCAGTTTCTGAATGTTGATGTACGGTTCGTCCCAGCACGAATCTTGCATCTCGTTTAGTGCTCATGAGAAAGTTAAGATGTCTATCACCACATCAGTGGAGGGGCTATCGTCTTCTGACGTCGGAGATTCTGCTGAGCAGCCCCCCGTTGTGGCGGTTGCACAGCTGGAGTCTGAGGCTAAGTTGACGGCCATGTTCCCCCAGACAGCCTTGGTCAGACGTATCAGTACGGGTCTCCGCTCAGCTTTCCTGCTTTTTACAAACTTGCGGGGGATGCTCCTGGATTCTCAACTCTCTCGACGACTGGAGTATGAATACTTCACTCGTGAGATTTATTGGACGAATACGGGAACCTGGTGCCTTTGCACCTCTGCCATGGGGACTTCGGGTCAACTGGGAGTGAGCTTTCAAAAAAAAAGAGAGAGAGAAATGGAGCTCTCTCTTTTCTCAGTATGGAGTTGGATCCAGTCAAGACATGTCAGCTAAAGAGTTGGTGCTGAACTGCCTGATTCTTTTCAGGACAGGGGTTTGGCCGCTCGACTGTTCCATGTGAGATCGCTTCAGCACTGACTACATGACCAGATCCTGTGTTCCTATGGGCAGCTGTGCTCTTACGCCAGGTGGTGTCGAGGCATGAGGCATTCATCTCTGAAGCCTCCAACACGAGCTGGGGTGCCATTTGCAACAGGAAGGCAGACTCAGGCTCGGGCTTATATACCCGTATGTACGGGGGAGTGGCTTGGCATGCAAATTCCACTCGCCAATTTCATTGGCCTTTTCTTCTTAAGCTTGGAGGTGATTGGGCTCCCAAGTAGGACCCCAGATATCTCAGTTATGAAGTAACGTCTCCGTTCCCTACTTCAGGAAATGAGGGTTACAGATTTAACTGAGACGTTATTTTCAAAGTGTCGTAATATAACCAGCAGGAAAGTAGTGATGTGTGAACTAAATTGGTGAAAGTACAGTGTGTTACAGAAAAGTTATTAACTATTATGTCCAATTACAATGATGTTATTAACTATTTTTCATAATAAAATTTCACAAAAAGTGTGTGAAAGCAATTACTTTTAAAATGAGAGCTGTAGTATAACCAGCAGAAGAGTAGTGATGTGTGAACTAAATTTGGTGAAAGTACATTGTGTTACAGTAAAGTTATTAACTACATTTCATAATAAAAATTCATTAAAAAAATGTGTAAAAGCAATTATTTTTAAAATGAGTGTTGTAGTATAACTGTCTCGTATGGGTAACTGTCACAGGGATGAGACCAGAAACAGTGTTAAGTAAAATAACAGGAAAGTTTCATTAACAGATTTTGAGATTAACAAAGCGCAGGAGAAAATGGCAGTCAAGTAGCTTATCTGACAGTCCTTGTTGTGAAGATGATTGAGCAGTCCGAGGGGACGAGCAGAAAGCCTGAAGCACACACCGGAGAATCCTAGAGGCGTAAGGTCTGGAGCTAGCGAAGGGGATGTGAACAGTAGACCAGACAAGGACAGAATGCAAGAGAGAGTCTATTTATAGGCCGTGGTAATGGGATTCAGGTGTGTGCAATCAGAACTCCGGTGATGCAGAACGAGTGGGCGGTGCTGTAGGTGAGGTGGCAGATGGAGGTGGCTGTGGTGAATGCCTGACAATAACCAGCAGGAGATCAGTGATGTGTGAACTGAATTTGGTGAAAGTACAGTGTGTTACAGTAAAGTTATTAACTACATTTCATAATAAAAATTCATAAAAAAGGTGTAAAAGCAATTATTTTTAAAATGAGTGTTGTAGTATATCCAGCAGGAGAGCAGTGATGTGTGAACGTCTCGGTTATGTATGGTAACCCTCGTTCCACCATGGAGGGAACGGAGATGTTGTGTCGAGTGTACGACACTAGGGGTCACTCTTGGGAGCCCAAACACCTCTGACAACTTTAAGAAAAGGCCAGTGAAATTGGGTGTACAGATTCTGCATAGCTGGCCACGCCCCGGATATCCAGGTATAAATAGGGCAGCGCAGGATCTGCTCACTTGTTCTGTTCTGAGGAGTCGAGAAGCGTCTCAACCAGAGTATGTGAGCGGAGTGGAGGGGGAGCAGAGCGGTGTGATTTTTAATGGACTGAGGAGCGGAAATTTTAAAAGACGGGGCGTCATGGTTTTTACTCACTCCAAGAGCGCTCCAGCATCGCTCCATCACGAGTACAATTCATGACAACGACCCATAATATAACTGCATATTTAGCAAGAATTCACGTGTTATAGCCTATTTAGCTAGCTTGATAGAGATGGATCACTCAAATCAGAAAGAATGTGAAGACTAGGATGATGGCAATGGACATGAGCAGAAAGTTATAGTTTTCAATTAATTAGTTTGTTCCTTCAAGATACTAAATATTTTCAAGTTGAAAGCGTGATTTAAACATGTACAATACTTATTCACAAGCAATCGCTCTCTCAAAAATACATTCAAACAAATGTAAACTTACTGTGGTACTTCATCTGTATCCGATTTCGAATGAGAAGAAACCTGTAAGCAATGCAGCGATCTGTACGTAAAATAACTGATGAAACGTACTGTTATTTTCATCACAAACATTTGCACTGCAAAAAGCAGCAGTTTTACCTTATAATGCTGACAATCATGTTAGCTTGGCATGAGGAAAAAAGTTTGTACACTAGTGTTCCAATAAGCCACTTTAAAACGATCCTGTTGTTTTATTTCCGTTATTTTCTTCTTTTAATATGCGTTATGAACAGAACTGTGGTATTTCAAACATACTGAAATAGTTTAGACGCAGAGCGAAGGCGGAGTGGTATCAAGGCAAGACAAGGCATGGCAAGTTTATTTATATAGCACATTTCATACACAAAGGTAATTCAAAGTGCTTTACATAAAAGGAAATAGAATAATCATAAAGACAATAATAAAAACAATAATCACAAAAAAGGAAGTAGAATAATCATAAAAACAATAATCACAACAATAAAACAAAAAAATTAAAAACTTTTAAAATGATTTAAAAATTGATTTAAAATAAATTTAAGACAGTTAAAAATAGAAAAGAATTTTACATAGTGCAATCAGTTCGGATGTAACACAGTGCTCATTCAGTAAATGCACAGCTAAACAAATGAGTTTTGAGTCTAGATTTAAATGAAGCTAATGTTTTAGCACATTTGATCTCTTCTGGAAACTATCAGTGAGCGAGGAGTGGAGTGGGAGCAGGAAACAGTGAACCCGGAGCGGAGCTGGAGCGGAGTGGTTATAAAATGCTCGGAGCGAGGAGGGGAAATTGTTGTCGCTCCACTCCGCTCACATACTCTGGTCTCAACCCGCATGAAGGACACAACGTACGTGTGTCGAGTGTACGACACTAGGGGTCCCCGTGTAACACGCCACAACTCAGACCACATCAACTACATATGGGGCACTAATCCAACGAAGAGTTTGCAAATGCCACTTACCTTGCATTGGATTCTTATAGCGAGCTCCTCTGCCAAACCTGGCTACGTCCAGAAGTGCTTAGTGATGGAAGGTTTGTTCAGAGTTCACGTGAGGAAACTTACTGAGCTTGTAGGAGCGTAATCACCATGAGGGGAAGCGCTATAGCAAGCTATACACCAAACCAGTATTCTGAGTCAAAGAGCTTGCATTCAAGACTCTGTCGACACTGAGACTCAGTCGACACTGGCTCCATGCGCAGGTTGTAGAACCTGGCGAATGTGTTAGGTGTAGCCCAACCTGCAGCTCTGCAGATGTCTGTTAAAGAGGCCCCATTCGCAAGGGCTGCCGAGGCAGTGACACCCCTGGTTGAGTGGGCTCTCACTCCCAACGGGCAGGGTAAGCCTCTGGCCTGGTAGGCCATACGGATCGCATCCACAATCCAGTGGAAGATTCTTTGCTTGGAGACAGCTTTTACCTTCTGCTGTCCTCCAAAACAGACAAAGAGCTGTTCGGAACGTCTGAAAGACTGAGTACATTCCAGATAAATAAAAGACTGAGCATAACAGGTTTAGGTTGGGGTCACCTTCCTGGGAAGGGATAGCTTGCAAGGTTACCACCAGATCTTTAAAGGAAGTGGTGGGTACCTTGGGCACGTATCCAGGCCGGGCTCTCAGAACAACGTGAGAGTCCGCCGGTCCGAATTCCAGGCACGAACTGTTGACAGAGAGGGCTTGGAGGTCTCCCACTCTTTTGACAGAAGTGAACGCAGTCAGGAGGGCCGTCTTCAAAGAGAGGGCATTCAGATCGACTGACTGAAGGGGCTCAAATGGATCTTGCTGTAAGGCCTAAAGGACCAGCGAGATCCCAAGAGGGGACGAAATGCAGATGAGGAGGGTTCAGCCTCCGAGCGCCTCTAAGGAATCTGATAACCAAATCGTGCTTCCCCACTGATCTGCCTTCCACCAAGTCATGATTGGCTGATATAGCCGCCACATGGACCTTGAGTGTTGAGGCAGACAGGTGCCTATCCAGGCCTCCTTGGAGGAAGGATAGCATAGATTCAATGCCATATCTCCGAAAGTCCTTCCCTTAGGAAGAACACCAGTTCACAAAAATGCGCCATTTTAGGTCATACAGCCGCCTAGTGGAGAGGATTCTAGCCTGTAAAAAGTTGTTCACCACTGAAGGTGGGAGGTCTCTGAAGTCCTCCTGGTCGGGTCCAGGGACCATAGGTGGAGGCTCCAGAGATCTGGGCGCGGGTGCCAGATTGTGCCCTTCCCCTGAGAGGAGGTCCTTCCTCAGAGGAATGTACCAGGGAGGAGCTGATGAGAGGAGCACAAGGTCCGAGAACCAGGTTCTGTTGGGCCAGAACGGGGTTACCAGAAGAACCTATTCTCTGTCCTCCCTGACTTTGCACAGGGTCTGTGCAATGAGGCTCACTGAAGGGAAACGGACACTTGAGTAGGTCCCTCGGCCAACTGTGTGCCAGTGCATCTATACCTGCATCTATAGGGGGGCCTCGGTTAGACCGCACCACAACTGGCTGTAAGTGGATTCCGGTGAGGCAAAGAGATCTACTTGTGCCTGGCCGAACCGACTCCAAATCAGCTGGACCATCTGAGGGTGGAGCCTCCAATCACCTCCAAGTGAATTCTGTCATGACAGAGAATCGGCCACCCAATTGCATTCACCAGGAATGTGAGTGGCACGGAGAGACTTGAGTCTGTGTCAGAGTAAGAGCTTGTGTATGTGCCTAGGCGCCATGCCCATCTCGGGACTCGGGTATGAAGCCAGTGCTGCAGCGGTCTCATGTGCATCAGGCCCAGCGGCGTGACCACCGCTGAGGATGCCATGTGCCCCAGGAGCCTCTGGAGGTGTTTCAGGAGGGCTGCTGTTCTGAGTTTGAGTGCTCTCACGCACCTCAGCACTGACTGTGCATGGTCTTGGGAAAGACATGCAGTCATATTGACCGAGTCCAATTCCACACTGAGAAAAGAGATACTCTGCGCAGGGGAGCGTTTGCTCTTTTCCTAGTTGACCCAAAGTCCCAAACGAACCAGGTGGTTGAGAACCACATTCCTGTGGGTGCAAACTATATCTCGCAAGTGACCTAGACCCACTTCCCTGAGGGAGGCAAGGGCAACCACCACAACCTTCGTAAAAACGCTGGGCGACAGGGAGAGAACGAAGGAAAGAACCTTGTACTGATAAGCCCGACCTTTGAGGGCAAACCGTATGAACGGCCTGTGTCTTTTCAAAGGATTGAGACATGAAAGTATGCGTCCTTTAGGTCTATCACCACAAACTAATCTTAAACCCTGACACATGTGAGAATGTGTTTGAGGGTTAACATTTTGAATGGGAGGTTGTGAAGGGTCCGATTTAAAACTCTCAGATCTAGGATAGTTCTGAGCCCATTACCCTTTCTTGGGTACAATGAAGTAGGGGCTGTAAAACCCTTTCTTTATTTCGGCTGAGGGGACAGTCTCTATCGCATCCTTCACCAGAAGGACTGGAATCTCCGCACGAAGGACTGCAGCGTTCTAGCCCCGGACTGAGGTGACGAGAGTGTCTTGTGAATTAGATCGCTTAGCCAAGTCGAATGGTCCTGAGAAGCCAGTGAGAGGGATTGGGGAGGTTTAACCAATCTAGAAAACTCTCCACTAGGGGCCTCAAAGGAGTTACACCCGACGTACTTGGAGCGGGGGTTTTGTGGCTGACAGAATGGTCTGTGGCTGGAGGTAAGAAGCCCTGAAGACCACTGACTGTTTTGCCCGGTGAGTTCATTTGGAGGAAACCAATCAGAGGACCTCCCTGGTGGGGGAGATCATCTGAACGAACGAACAAATGAGTGTTGAAGTGTAACCAGCAGGAGATCAGTGATGTGTGAACTGAATTTGGTGAAAGTACAGTGTGTTACAGTAAAGTTATTAATTATTATGTCCAATAACAGTAAAATTATTAATAATTTTTTATTTTAAAAAAAAATAATAAAAACTGTGTAAAAGCAATTATTTTCAAAATGAGTGCTGTAGTATAACCAGCAGGAGGACAGTGATGTGTGAAAGTATTTTATTAGTAACATTTTTCACGTTTCGCCCTTTACAAACGGTCCCTTCAGACTTGTCTCTCAGACGCCAGCGCATTGAGATCAACGTATTATGTACAGAGCGAAGGAAAGCTTCTTTGGAGGAAAACACCACTGTAGCTCATTTTCTACGTCACTATGAAAGAAAAGAGGCATAATTTGTGCAGTAAAAACGTTTTGTTCATGAGCTATGGATCCCGAAAATTCTAATCTGTGAATATCTTGCTACCAGACGGGGTGACGATGATAAGCAGGGGGGAGGCAGCTGACGCGTCACACCGCTCTACACAGTCATACAAAAAAACACTCACATTAAATCCTCACCAAATGCGACAAAATAATGCATCAAGCAATAAAACATCATCTGGATAGATCTTCCCTAATCACTCGTAACAAGCGACATGACAACGAGACATTAACTTAAGTGACCACAGTGAATGAAGTTCATGTTCAAAACCAGCAGATTCAACTGTGAGATTCAGATCAACTTAATTCAAATTCAGTTCAATTCAATTCAAATGTATTTGTATAGCGCTTTTTACGATACATATCGTTGCAATCAACTTTACACCAAATTAAAGTTTTTACAATATATTTAGTAGTAGCTTACAGTGGTGACTGTCAAGTTGATGTACATATGGCAGAGACCCACTCAGACCCACTTATCAAACAGACAAAGAACACCATAAATTTGTAGCAAGATTCGGTAGTGCTGTATGTTGTTTCAGGGTTGGCATCATCTGAAGTCCTCTGAGGGGTTGGCATCATCTCTTTTTATGTGTTCTGGATCCAGACTGAAGCTTGTGAATTCAGAGAGTGTGTGTCCGATCTCTGAACGTTATCCGGAAGGCTGTTCCAGAGTATGGGAGCCAAATGCGAAAAAAGCTCTACCTCCTTTAATGGACTTTGCTATCCTAGGAACTACCAACAGTCCAGAGTTTCGCGATCTTAGGGAGCGTGATGGATTGTAGCGTGGTAGAAGACTAGTTAGGTACACAGGAGCTAAACCATTAAGAGCCTTATAGGTAAGAAGTAATATTTTATAGCTGATGCTAGGGCTGCACGATAACAGAAAAAATGATTATCACGATTATTTTGCTCAATTTTTATCACGATTAATAATGACGATTATTCCTTTGGTAATGAACTTTTATTCACTTGTGTATTCTTATTGCACTTTACAGCCACAAATAAAGAAAAATAAACAAACCGAACATGTTTAGAATGGAGAGTTTTTCTTAGCTGTGGTAAATAAATAAAATTAAACTGCCTCTTTTACATCAACTTGTAATAAAATCAAATAAGAATAAAACATTTTTACAACATGTTACAGATTTTTGGCTAAGAACACAAGCCTGTCAACTTGATCGGGCTTTAGGGAAGACCACAAGCAAGTAACTACATTTCCACCGGAACTAAAAGCCCTCTCTGAAGGAGAGCATTAGTATTAGTACAAGTATTTTTTTGCCACTTTTGAAAGCCTTGGGTAGATCTTTTCATGTTCTTTCCACCATTTTAATGGGTCCCCCTCACTATCCAGGTAGCTTGACTGCAAGTAAGATTCCAGCTCACAGGCTACACTGGATTCCTGGTTGTTAGGTGGCAAGGCTTGTTCAGCAGTTTTAAAGTAGCTTCCTAAAGTCATCTTTTTCTTTGGGGCACATCCAGCTTCAGCATCCTCCTCGCTGGTCTCTTGTGCTGTTTCTTGGGGTGGCACCTAAACACAGAAAAAGGCATTTAGAACAAATTTAACTAATTGAGACTCAAAACACTAATATAGATCTCAGTGCAGCTCATTTTTATTACCATCATTGCCAAAGTCTGCATCTCAGCTTTGAGTCTGGATTGAATTGTTGTTTTGTTGTCCTCAGCCGTGTATCTCATCTTAAATCGTGGATCCACCGTAGATGCCATGTCCAATAGAGCTTGGATGTCTGGGTCACTGTATTTTTCATTTAGGTACTCCAAAATTTTAGACTTGATTGCTCTTGACAGGTCAGTATCATCATCCTTAACTTTCAAGATTGATGCGTTGAAAAGATGAAGAACTGGCTTAACAAATGACACGCTGACTTACTTCTCGCCAGACAGTGCATCTGTAAAATTAACTAGAGGGTGCAAGGATTTGTTGATTGCCTCTAGTACATCCATGTCCTGCCATGTTGGGATAAGATGACGAGACTTCTTGTCAGAGGACAGGACATGTGCAATGGCCTTTTGCTGCTCGATGATTCTCTCTATCATGGTCTGACATGATCCCCGCCTTGTTGGACACTCTGTTTTCAGTGAGCGCTCTGGGAGTTTCATCTCCTTTTGTGCAGCTAAAAACTCTCTCTTACGCTTCCAGCTGTAAGAGAAGGAGCTCACCAACTTTTTACAGAGCCCCACAGCCCGGTCAATTCTTGGATCCTTCATGGCATTCTCTTCAGGAAATAAACATGATCAGAAAAAAAACAGTAAGACACAGGAAGACTCTTGTTGTTTATGCAACTTTTGATTAGAAATAAAAAAAAAAAATTGTTTTTTATTTCACTAATTATATACACCGACATAAGACAATTATCAAACATTTATTAATAAATAATAAACACTCACTTATTCTAAACTCATCTGGGTTCACAAACATTAACATAATAGTATTTGACTAATCAAATATTTTTTAACTTTTAAATTTATCTAATTTGATAGATTAGCAGAATAAAAATGATGATTATTATACTGTAGACATATGACTCATTGTCATTATAATGTGTCATTATAATATCACTAAAACAACAACAACAATTAATATTTTTAAATTGTCAAATTGTTTCAATATATCTGGGAAAAAAACATACAACTTACCGATGGCTAAATGAAGTCTGTGACCAAAGCAGTGTAGCCTCGGCCAGTTATTCACAGATGCTGCCCTAATCATATTAGCTGCGTTGTCCGTTGTGATGCACACAAGTCTTTCTTCCACCAAGCCCCAAGCGGACATCTCTTCTTTGAGGCCCGCTGCAATAAACTCTGCTGTATGGTCTTGTGGGAAAAACGAAGTTTGCAAAAGCTTGCTTTTCATCTCAAACTCGCTGTCAATAAAATGAACTGTCAAGCTCAAATACGGTTCCGCAGCTCTGCTTGACCATAAGTCGGTCGTGGCAGCAAAATATTCAAGGCTGAGAATTTCTCTTTCTATTTCTTTTCGGCATTTCGCATACAGCGAGGGCAGCGCAACATTGGAAAAATGGTTGCGTGAGGGAATGCTATATCTTTTATCAAGTGTTGTGATCATTTTTTTAAAACCCCTCACTGCTCACGATGCTTATTGGACACATATCCTTGGCTATATGGTACGTGATCGCCTCTGTTATTTCCCGGTGTCTTTGCGAGCTAGGCAGATATGGTATTGCGTTGAACAATGTCCCTGATATTGTTGTCTGTGTTGTGGATGGCTGGGAATTTTTTGTTGTTGCTGTTTGTGCCTTCAGTCATTGAAATTCTTGATAGTGTACTTTGTGGTGGCTTTTAAGATGGTTGATGAGGTTTGTTGTGTTACCTTGGGACGTTTGGACGGAACAGGAGCAAAGTTTGCACAAGACTCGTACCTGATCAACATCACATTCCTCGAAACCGAAATAGTTCCAGACAGCTGAGTATGACCCCTTTTTTAGGAACTAACGATCGCACTTCTGCACCTTCCTCACGTTGCTCCGCCGTCATATGTTTATTCTGACTGACTGTTATTGCTGCTATTAACTTCTACCGCTTCAGAAAGTGCACTTGCAATCCAGACGCAGTAACGTCATAGTGACGCAGTCCAATCCGTAAACTCATAAACCCATAAACCCATAAAAAACAGTTTGGTCTTTATACTGTAAAATCGTGACGATATTTATTAACTGATCGTGGGTCATAAATATCGTTTTCATGATAAAAATACGATTAATGGTGCAGCTCTAGCTGATGCTGAACCTAATAGGTAGCCAGTGCAGAGACTTTAAAATTGGGGTAATATGATCATATTTTTTTTGACCTGGTAAGGACTCTGGCAGCTGCATTTTGAACTTAAAGATGGAGTTCCTCAGCAATGAACAAATGTCAAAAAGTTTTAATCTTGTTTATAATTTTGCTTCATGATATAAATTATAGTTACATGTTCTGTTCACATAATGTTCAGTTGTCATTACTGATAATCAAACAGTAAAGAAAAAGAGAAAAATCACTGCTTTTGACTGAATTAATTTACTAGCTTTAATAAGCATTAATCCATCAGTTTATACAGTGAACATTATGCAGTGTTATTTCAAATTTGATTAATTTATTAATTTATTTGTAGGCAGTTATTTACATTAACACTACTGTTAGACCTTAGTTGCACTAATAGAGTACAACAGGGTTAATGGTGCCCCGGGGTAAAAGGGGCCTTTGATATTATTTTCCTCTAAACCACTAGATAGTACAGAAACACCACATAGCACTTTCCAAAACATTTGCTTTTCAAGTTGCATGTGCAAATTTGTCTGATCCCTGATGTGATCGTAAGCAGCAAAGATGATTCAAAACAAACAATGAAACAAAGGCATAGTTTGATGACGCTTGTAATGATTGTCCAACTGAGACGGCGAGTACTGATGAACCCAAGTGCAGTTTATTGTAGAAAGTGTGAATCCAAACAAACAATAATCCAAATAACGACTTGACTTAACTTGACTTGACAGACTTGACATGGCATGGCATGGCATGGCATGAACACAGGCATAAACAAGGAACAGAACTCACCAACAGCAGGATTATACTTCAATACACAACAAGGGACAATGGGAACATGAGGGCTACTTATATCAAACAATAGGGGTCACATGACAAGAACAAACCAATAAGCAAACAGACTAGAACAACCAATCAGAACATGACACATTGAACAGAGGAATCAATGACAGGAATACAAGAGGGCAAGGGAAGCAAGACACAAACAAGGAACATGGCAAAACTTCAAAATAAAAGACATGAAAACATGAACGTGAACAAAAACACCAAAACAACCCCACGTTACGACGCTATGTTTGAGTGTTGAGTCAAGGGAGTTGTCATCTTCATCCCAACAGCCGATGCAATTCGACAGGACCAGGGCAGAAATTATGTTCATGGATGAGGTAATGAATTAAATAATTTTCCAGTGTCACTGTAGTATGAAGCGGGGTTGGGTTGAAAGCAGTGGAAGCTAAACAAGGCCGATTGAGCGATTATTATTGAAAGACGAGCACAACACACTGCTCGGAAGCAGTGGAGTTTTTTTTTTACAACAGTTGACAGCTTCTGCTCCTTCCAGTCATGCGTATGTGGGGTAAAGACAGAGAGTTCTGAACGTTTTGAAAGATTTGAGAGTGTTGAACGTTCTGTTAAAATGCTACTCAGTGTGTTCATCACCTGCTAATAAAATGCATAACATAATACATCTTTGGTGTTTCCTTAGCTGCATCTCATTTTGAAGACTGCATCTTCCGGAGGTTGCATTCAAAGGCTGCATTCGAAGGCTGTCATCGGGGCAGTTCCATTAAAAAAAATATACACCCTTACCAAAAAGAAGTATTCTTCAAGTTTATTTTATTAAGTATACTTAAGTAAAGTTCAAGTATATTTTTAAGTATACTTATGTAGTAAGTATACAAATGTCAGCATACTAGTAGTATACTTTTAAGTGTACTATTTTAATACTCCTTGGGACTAAATTGGCCCACTTTCTAGTATATAAAAGTATACTTTTAAGTATACTTCAAGTGTAACAGTAGTAAACTTTCAGTACACAACTAGTTTACATCTAAGTTTTCAGTTTGTAGTGCAAGTATACTAAAAGTGAACTTATAGGTATACTGATAGTTTACTAATTAAATACTTTTTATGCATTTTTAGTACACTTTGAAGTATAGTCTCACTAAACTAACAGTTTAGTAGTTTTATACTGCAAGTTTACTCAAGCTTTTTTTTTTTCTTCCTTTTCATTAAGTGAACTTTAAATCAAACTTTAAGTATACTACTATGTCTCTATTGAGGTATTAATTTGTATATATTTTGTTAAATGATTATCTGAACATACAAAACATTACGAATAACTTAATCTAATATGTAGACAATGTTGTCTTTGTTCGTAAAATATTTTACAAGATTAAGTGGTTGAATGTATCTAGGCCTCAAAACTAGATTCACAACCCTCAAGAACGGTGGCAATCAGCAAATATTAAAAAAGATGAGATCTTTACGTCACAGCACAGCAAATCACTAACAATAATGACAAAACAACAACAAAAAAGTTTAAATGAAGTCAGCAAACAGCAAAATAATAATCCTATAACAGTAACTGGATAATTTATTCATGCTGCAATATATGCTGGAAACTTACAAAGCCTTAAAATTTCAACAATATGAAATGTTCAGACAGCTGTGTTTGACTAATTGGGACAACATTTGTGGTACTTTTGTTGGTCTGACAAGGGTTTTTATATAGTTTCAAGAAAATAGCATTTTTTAGTATTTGAGACTCAAAAAACGAATGTTTCGTGAAATGGAAAATATGTATTTGCATTTTTTACAGTGTGGAAGCATCTGTTTTGGTTTCTTCTTCATGTGTAGTTCGGAAATTCTGTACAGAAGATGTGTAATAGCATTTCTCATGTATAACAATGAAAACACGGATTCTCAGAGCACAAGTATAGCTCAAATATATTTAGACTTTTTCTAAGTATAAGTCAAGTGTACCTAAATGTCATTTTAAGTATATTTCTGATAAGTATATAAAGCACATTTCTGAGAAGTACAAAAAAAGTAGACTGAAAGTATACTTTCCTATTTATAGTTTAAAAAAAGTATGGTAATAGCACAGTTGAATTAACTTATTTTTCGTCAGAGTATATATATGTATGTGAAATCTGTATGTGAAAGTAAGCATCTTTTAGATCCACTGATAAAAACAGTCCTCTGGGCATATTTGCACAAGGATATGCTGCAAAGTTAACATCCTGGATAGGTGTTTCATTAAGGCACGGTTGATGTGCCTGAGCTCACACACTTTCTTGGGTAGAAGAAAGTAGCTGCTGAAAATGACTCACTGTTCGCTGATGGAATTATTTACACTAGGGCTGTCAAAATGGCTGAAAAACTCAATTTGAATTTTGTACTTAAATATTATCAAAATTTGAATTATATTCATTTTTAAAAGTCATAATTTCAGTTAGGGGAAAAAAGCTTTTGGCTTCTTTCCTGAGGCCACAAGAAGGCGCATCGAGCAAAATATTACTAATCCACGGTTCTTCAAGGTAATAAAATAACACTACTATCTTTGAAAAAAGTGCATAATATTTATTGTGGTAAATTTCACTTTCGCCAACCTAGGGACGCCAATTAATGTAATGATTTTTTTTTTTTCGCCAACCTAGAGTAGTGATGGGTATTATTGTCACAGCTGACGTTATGATTCTTGGATCATGTGTCAGTTTATGTGTGATTATGAGTACATCACATAAGAAAGATTGGTGGGATCTCTAACTTGTAGAACCTCTTACTGTATTATCAACACAAGGAAGACAGAAGTTGTAATAAAATACATTTTATTAACAAAAGATAGACAAGAGTAATCAACAACCACTAAATGAGTACCATGAATGGAAAAGGAATAAAGTGCATAAGATGCATAAAATGCAAGTGATTATGTCGAGTGTTGCTATGTCAGAGCCACGTTATCTGGAAAGATAAACTGTTGCTACTCTGAAACAAATAAGGTGAAGCACCTTATTATGCATCAAACAAATATGTGTAAGATTTGTTATCAACTGCAGTCAGCTATATAATACCTAATTTAAATTACTGATAATGTACAACAATGCCAAGGTCTCTGGAAGAGGTTTGGAAGTGATATTTACGTTCTCTGTGGTTGAGTGAGCAGTCCGGTGGTGGCGGCGACTCCACTGGTTGCGCTGGTGGCAGTACAGTGGGGAAAGGAGCAGGAATCCGTTTTAACAGCCTTGAAGATGAAGCGCTGTAGGATGCTGATCTCCTGGAGCACCAAGGGTCCTAAGATCTGGAACACGCAGATGTGGCCCTGGAGTAGGTGCTGAAGGTCCTTAGCTTGGAACACGCAAGCAAAAGTACCTGAAGTGAAGGTTTGCTCGCCGGAGCTTAACCTTGTTGCAAATGTCTGTGTGTCTTCTGCCTCTCTGGGCTAGAGACTCAGAACTTGGTCAATCCACTTTGTCTCCCCAGGATGGAGACTCAGGACGCTGCATCTGTTGTTGTCTCGCTGGACGAAGACTCGAACATAGATTATCTCTTTCCTCACAGGCTGGAGGCTCAGAACATGGTCATATCTGTTGCTGCCTCAAAAGCTGGAGACTTAGACTTGGTATCTGTTATTGTCTCACCTTTGCAGGCCAGAGACTCAGAACGAGGTTGATCTGTTAGTCTTTTCCTTCCCAGGGCTCAGACTTAGAACTGGTGTATATGCTATTGTCTCACTGGATGGGAGACTCAGAGCGGGTGTTTCTGTTGCTGCCTTCCCTGTAACAGGCCGGAGACTCAGAACGGAGATTGTTCTGTCACAGTCCTTTCCTTGACGGGCGGCAGACTCAGAACTGGTGTGTTTCCTTGACAGGCTGCAGACTCAGAACAGGGGTGATCTGTTGCAGTCCTTTCCCTTTC
This sequence comes from Cirrhinus mrigala, assembly GCA_036247105.1. NCBI lineage: Eukaryota > Metazoa > Chordata > Actinopteri > Cypriniformes > Cyprinidae > Cirrhinus > Cirrhinus mrigala. Next base: position 33,817,764 of record CM070023.1, read on the forward strand.
GGAACTCAGACTCAGAACGGGGTGTTTCTATTACAGTCTCTTCCCTGAGACTCAGAACAAGGAGTGTCCTTTTGGAAGGGTACCTTTATCCCTTTCCGATGAGGAGGACATTGCAATTTGGTGCTTCTCCATTTCCGTGCCCCTTCTTTTCTCCTGTGGAATTTATTTGCCTAAAGTCACTATATGTCACTAAAGTTTTACCAGTGCATTTCTCACTTTCCAAACCATAACCAGAATGCATTTGGCAATGTTACGAACACATTAAGTCCAAACATGATGGGAAAAGATTGAACTGTCATGCATGCGTTCATCTGTCCATTAACAGCTGAGTTTGTGTAACATGTTGCACTACACATCGCTGTCACCAAGAATACTTATTTCTCTGAATAAGTATAATATGTGTGTGTTGTAGTGTGCATTAGATTTAAGGTTTGAAAACCTAGTTATGAATGGATTTGGATAGATCTCCATGATCTCTCTTAGTTTCACCCACTGCTGCTGCATCTGGAGGTCCTAAGAAATTTTTATGGTTGGTCAAAGGCCAAACCTCAGGAATCAGTCTCAAGATGGGTGAAGGGCCGAAACTGCATTTTGACCAATAGGAAGTTCTGTCCTTCCCGGGCTTGGTACCAAAGGTCTTCTACTTGCCATCTAAGAGATATCTGGCTGTTGTCCTCGCATCTTTATCTGATGGCGTTGAACAATTTGCTCATGTTAGTTCACCAAAGATCCAATCAAAATGTAGCAAACCTCTGTCCACTATTGTGGCCATAAACTGGGCCCTAGAATGTGCTGTCCACTACACAATATATAATTAATTAAGTTGCTTAAACAATTAGAAACAAAACAGCATCATGTATACATAGTTTAATACAAAGCACGAGAAACCAATCACAAAGAATAACGTTACTTTTCTCATTTAAAAACATGAGATGCAGTGGAATGGGGAGAGACCTGTCTCGCCATAACGTTTTGAGATATGTTTTTTCAAAGTTGCATTAATTTAAAATGGCTTTCTAAACATTTGACTTTCTTGTGCAAGACACGAGTGCAACGGTGATAGATGCCCCTCTAGAAAATGCACAAAATATGTGTTCTTTGTGAACGGCTTGGTTTCAGGTTTGACGTAAACAACGTCATCTCCGCATTGATGTTCTCTTTTTCTGCAGTAGTTTGAATGAACAGTGCATCGAGTGAGTTCAACTGGACAGGCTAAAAAAGCATTAAAATGCAATGACACCTACCTACATCGTCATCGCATCTCGTGCGCCACTGACTTGCACTTCGGACTGAAGGACATGTGCATCGATGTCCTGTACCAAAGTTTGAATAACACCTCTGAAATGAGGGCGTCTGCAAGTGAACTGGAGCAAGTAGCCTCGTTTTGTGGTCTGCAGAACCAAGCTTGACATGCCCATGATGGTTTTCCGAGCCTAGAGCTGGCTGGCAAGTGGTCTGAATTTTTCGAGTGGCAGTTCACTGAGCGGGTGCAGGGGGCTGACAATCATGGTGTTGTTTAGAGGAGGGTTATAGCTAGAGCCAGGTCAGTTGCTCAATATTGCACGGATGAGTTTGGCAGGAAACATTTGAAGTACTGCCATCGTGTGAAGTACTGCCAAGGGCTGAACCGGCTTTGCCCGCCACTGAATAAGCCCTGCCCGATAGGGCCGAGGTAGTCTTGCAGGGCTTGGATGTGCGCAGCCATGAGTTGATGGAGGGCAGAGATCTTCTAGAGGGCGAGAGCTTGATGTATTCATTTTCTTCAGAGAGTTACATCACTTTTACGTTACTTTTTATATCTGGGCTGGGCTTGCTTGTTTGTTTTTAATATAAAAAGTTATTTTTTGGCAAATGTAAAAGACCTTTTACACCAAAAGTGAAATGAATAAGCCACAGGCTAAAGGGAAAGTAAATTCACATCTGTACTGTAGAACGCAGAAGAAGAAAGTTCAACACAAAAAAAAGAAGCACAAATGTTTTTCTAAAGTAAATTTTGCTTATTATTATAGTTGAATTGGATCATTGAAGGTCAGCAGCAAAGACATTGGTTAATAAAATAGGATTAAATACATAAAGAATATTTGTGATATTTAACATTTAATTATTGCAGGTTTGCATCATATTCTGAGTTGCATTTCACTTTTTTTATTCATTTTGAGGAATACTGAATCTGTTTCTTTTTGTTTTGTTTTTTTTTTGCGAGTGAGATGAATTAATGCATGTTCACATTTATTCTAGAACTTTAGTAACATCTTACTTCTGATTTCTCCCAACATGGGGACAGGAGACCTGTCAAACAATAAATGGGGGGAAACGTAACTGGCCCAGTAACACGGCCCAAGCAAGCAACACACTCACTGTCCCTGTCTGAAGCGTCTAGGGGTGCCCTGCATGAGCCACACTTGTGGCACTGCATTTGCAACAATGGCGCGGAAATTTGCTCTTTGTGATCACTGGATGGCCACAGGGAAGAAGCACTAAAGAGGAGCGTATTTGCTCTGACGGGGCTCTTCTACAGTTGAAAGCTGGCTTCTTCGTTCTTCTTAAGAGTCCAATGAAGAGATAATCTTTGCACTCAAGTAGAAAATTCTGATGGATCTTTCCAAGCTTCTAAAACATCTCTTGACATCTTTTGAGGAACGTTTATTTGTTCATCTCCCAATCTTCATTGGATTGCATTGCATTATATGTTTGGATCATTTCAATCTGAACTTACTAAGACATATTATTGGAGATATAGAGTGGACACTGATATTTACTAAGATCTCATTGACTGACAGTACAAGCATCAGAATTTCATCTCACTTACTGGCCGTATCAAATTCAGCATTGTAATCCTCCATATTCTCACAATATCATACATATACTGTAAGCCTGATATATCAAATGTGATACTCCACAAAAACATGCAAGAAATGATGCTTGTGTATAATTTTATTGCAATATTGGCATTTACACCTGAAATGGATTACATTGTCAAGTCACTTTGAAAGCAGTAGATCATCTAAACAACCTTGAACTTCACATTGTAATACACGTAGTAACCGTTGTTGAACATGTAAAGTCTCTGATCGGTGGGATTGTAGTCTAGGTACACGTAAAAGTCCTGGAACTTCTCAAAAGGAATGCTTACATAGCTTTCTTCATTTTTATGGGTGTCATAGGTGTAAAAGATCTCTTCTATCTGAGTATCTATTGACCTGGTCGCGTACAGGACGCCACAAATCATGAACGCGTTTGTGACAGACCGCTTGAATATGCTGGTCTGCCAAACCTCCTCTACTTCAAATGACTGCTCACTGATCTTCCCTAAAACCAGTGTGCCATTTGATTCCTCTGTGGCGTAAGTTACCCACAGGCCGGACTCATCTGCGGCAAAGTCCAGGTTCTGGTTGGCTGAGTAATGGTAAGAGAATTGGGTGCTGGCCTTGGGAATCACCTTATATGTAGGTGCTACAGGTGATGTAGGCGTCATGTTGAACTTTGCCATAGCAAAAGGGCTCCTGTACTGATAGTACATGGTGTTTTCACGCACAACATAGTTGTTTCCTGTGCCTCGCCAATCATATCTATTATAGACATAAAGCTCAAGTGTCTTAAAGGCCTGTCTCATGATCAGTTTGTAGTAGTCTGAGTACTGTGTGATTCTGCTGACCAGAGTGTCGCTATAGCCGGAGTACCAGTACATGTTTTCAGAACCAGGCAGGGGCTTTGAGTCTTTGCCCCATCCTCCATACCTATAACCTGCACTAAGATCTGCATTCAGCTGGCTGAGGACAGGCTTTCCAATCCTGAGAATACCACCGTGCTCACAGGACCCTAGGAAAAACAAGTAAAATCAGTAAATTCTAAAAAAAAACAGCTGCTTTTTCAAACAATAAATGTAAAGTTTTTATATATAAGCAATATCACACAAGTAGCCATGATATATGGCTGTATATTGGCACGGCTGTGATTCGGCCATAGGCAAGAGTGCGTAAATACTTAAGAAACTACAAAGGAGTGTCTTTAAAATCACTCTTTTGTGCAGAACTGCTTCCTTCCACCACAGAATCAAATCTAAGTTTGACAGTTGAACAGCTGAGCCCAAGTCTCTGTTACAAATTCAAAAACATCACTTTAGAACTAGTATAGAAGGAACATATTTGTACAGTATTAAAAGCAGTGTATTATGTGCAGTAGAGTATTATGAGAGATTGATGATCTGAGTGAGTGTGATTACCTGCATCTGGTCAATCTCATATCCACAACAAAACATTAGTTTAAATGTCAACTGAAGAAAGTTTTTGTAAGAAAAATATCCATATTTAAAATGTAATAATCACTTTTTTTTTATTTAGCAAAGAAAAACCAGTCTCCTCTTGGCTTATATGTGAGGCACTTTTTATTATGGATGGAAGTGCTTTTCATTGGACTAATTTATTGGACTGTTGAACAGAAACACCCACCCACTGCCATTATAAAGCTTGGAAGAGCCAGGACATTTTTTTATGTAACATCGATTGGATTCGTCTGAAAGAAGAAAGTCATCTACACCTAGGATGCCCTGAGGATGAGTAAATCATGGGCTAATTTTTATTTTTGGGTGAACTAGCCCTTTAAATCAGTGAAGAAACAGTCTCATCTACATCTGGATGGCCTGAGGGTGAAGACAGTCTCAGCAAAATTACATTTTTGAGTGAACTATTCCAAGTTCAGCCCCTACTTGCATTAATTTTGAATTCCACACCCACATCTCAACATCCAATCAACAACCAGTGCTTAAAAACCAAAAATTTCTCTTGTAACATGAACAGAAAATGAGTGATCGCTTACCAATTTCTGCATTGGAGAAGTCATCCTTATCATCCTGACATTTCTCCAGTTTGCGCTGAAGTTTGACGAACTCGATGCGAATCACTTCTAAGTTGCTCCGGTCATAGCTCTCCAGTTGGTCAACGAGTAAACTCATATTGCGAATCTTACAAAGAAAACAAATTAGAACCATGCAAGTACAATAATGGCATGTTTAGTGTAAGTGAAGGAAGCTTCACCTCTGTGTAGAGATTTTCGAAGGCTGGTGAAGAGGAGTTTAGCGATGCCTTCAGTTGTGTGACCAGAGCCTCAAACTCTCTGAGCTCAATGCGGAGGAGCTCAAAGTCCAGTTTGATGTACTTGTCCGGTCCACTCTCCAGAATGTCCACACGAAACGTCAGGTTGGAGAGACTGCTGAGAAGAACGTTCAGCTGAACCTTCAGACTGCTGACCTGAGCATTTGAATTAAAAATGATCAGAATAGCAGCAAATGAGATATAGATGTTCATGTAGTTCACCAGTGCTTTTCAGCTGGTGGGGCCCACTGATCCACTGTGCTGCCTGAATTAGAACTAATCCAGACTACTAATAAAAACTATAATAGCATCTCATTGATACTAAAAAAACTCGAGGCTGTCTCCAATATAAAATCCACATCCTGAGCAAAACTGCTAATCTAGACTATATGAATAATGTACCTTGTCGATCTGGAGCTTGACTTCTACAGTCAGTTGATTTGAGGTGGTCTGCATGAGCTCCATGCGGTCCACTGGGAATGAAGTATCAGGCAGGAACACATTACAAACACACTCTCCAAACTCCCCGACAGAGCCTTCAATGCTTCCAGAGCCCCAATCTTCTAGTGACTGGACAATAGAAAGGAAAATAGCATAATAGCATTACTGTATCTTTACCTCTGATACCGCTCAGCAATGAATCAAAACTGAGATCGTAAGGGTCAGAGGGACTCTTACCACCCAGGAGTGAGCAGGAGCCACAAGCAGGAGGACAAGCAGCAGGAGATCCATCGTGCATCTCTTTTCAAAATATGTTTCTCTTTCTCAGCTACAGCCTTATATACAGAATGTTATCAGAACTAATCTACAGCACATGTCTTATTCCCATGCCTGTTGTGGTTGATGTATGTCTCATCTATGATGATGTAGCTCATATGTTTGCTCAAGACATTTTATTGATGGACAACATGAGATAATGGAGTATTGCAAATTCATAACCTGAGACCTGAGAGGAAACTTTGTTTGCAAAACCTGGAGAAGTTATCACGTGGAATACTTTAATATGCCATCACAATGACTGAGCTGCTGGTGTGTTCTAGACCTCTATTCATCTGTCTCTGTGTCCACGTGCACGTTTGTCTTCTTACTATTTCAGCAATGTTTTACAGTGAAAGCGTACATATTGCTTTAAGTATACATTTTCTCTGTTAATTGTGAGGTAGTTCATACTTCTAATACACATTTTTGAAAGTATTTCACAGTAAAGGTGTATGTATTGTGTCTTATAGTAAATCAGCATTTTTACTGTGTACGGCAGAAGAATCTTAACGTTAACTTGTTTATAGGCAAGGTCATTTTTACATTCATTTTCTTTTAAAATATGCTTTCCTTACTGTGCGGTGGTGACCATGAAACCACTTTGTGTCACCATATATCACAGCCCTGGTTTAGATAAGGATGGTAGGGACATGAAACATATAGTGAAAGTATTTTATTTTTTTACATAAATTGCATGAACAGTTTCTGAGAGCCACCGCAGAGGCCCCGAGAGCTGTTTGTATTCCGCAAGTTCTCTTGACTGAGAAAAGACCAGCTGAAGAAGCAGAGAATAGCAGTTTCACAGACTATATATTCAGTTTTAGTTCATGTATAAAAGGTACAGCAGTGCAAATTGTAATGTTCTAATGTTCACCATGAGCACTAGGGGGCAGATGAGGACTGCATCCAGCTGCAGAGTTCTAACATGCTCAAGAAAGGGTAACCAAATTGTTGAGAATTTGACAGTGGAGCCATGAGGACTGTGTTTAATTTTTTTCTAATTTAATAAAAAATAAAGCATCTTTTATCCACCTAGTGTGAGAGGGGGCGTGAGGACCTTTCCAATGCATCAGAATACAATGTCTTGCTAGTAAAGTGAGAAAAGCTACCAGCTCAGTGAAATGAGATGGCAATGAGTAATCAGAAGGCAAGACTCCAAACAACCCAATTAGCGAAGAGGGGGAAAATTTAACAGATGTGGTAGCTTAAAAAAGTGAATCAAAAACTGACTCCCAAAAAAGAGACAGAGCAGGACAAGTCCAGAACATGTGGGCTAAATTAGCTGGTTCTAGATGACACTAGACGACTCAACATGGATCAACATTGGGAAACATATGGGCTAATTTACTTTTGGACCAGGGTACTCTGTGAACAAATTTTACATTGTAAGACCCCACGGCGAGCGCAAACAGATGAATTATGAACACGTTTCAAAACCAACTGCCATGTCTCTGCGTCTATCTCAGTGTTAAGATCCCTAGCCCAGGTAATCCGGAGACAATCAGAAGCCAGTGAGTGAGAACAAATAAGACCATTCCACATGGTCAAATGGCCTAATGGTTAGGGTGTCGGGCTTGTAACTGAAAGGTTGTGGGTTCGAGTCCCAGGTCCGGCAGGGATTGAAGGTGGAGGGAGTGAATAACCAGCACTCTCTCCACCCTCAATACCATGACTGAGATGAGTCCCTTGAGTAAGGCATTGCTCCCCGGGCGCTGCAGCGATAGCAATATGGCTGCCCACTGCTCCGTGTGCGTGCGTGTGCACTCGGATGGGTTAAATGCAAAGCACAAATTCTGAGTATGGGCTGAGTATGTGTCCTTTCCTTTCCTTTAGTTTTCCAAATAGATACCTGATGTTGTGGAAACAGTGTCTTCCCTTAACAAACTCTGCTTGGTCTGTAGAAATGATTAAAGGCAGAACAACCTCTAGACGCCTTAATATTTTAACTTCCGCACATAACAAAGAAATAGGGAAATAGTTACTACAAAGAAGCGGATACTTGCCTGTCTTTAATATTAGTGAGATGATGGCCTGTCTTAATGTTTGGGGGAGTATGCAAGATTGTAAGGATTAATTAAACATGTTTAGAGGTAATGGGGAAAGTTTATCAACAAACACTTTAAAAAATTCAGTAGGCAGACCATCAGTCCCAGGGCATTTCCCACTCTGCTTTGAAAATGCATATCCTCAACAGTTTTTTTTTTAAGTGTATGGGAAACTTGTATTTTGTAGAGTTTATAAACTTGTCAAATAAATTTCAATTCAATTCAATTCAATTCAAAATAATGCACCTTTAATTTAATCTACAGTAAAAGGCTCATCCAAACTAGAAGATGTTTCAGGGTCAATGGAAGGAATGTTTAGGGGGCTAAAAAACATAAAATTCAGCCTCTTCAGATGAACACTCAGAAGCATACAATGAAGATTAAAAACTCCTGAATTGGTCATTAATAGTTTGAGGGTTAATAGTTGTACCATCGATGGTAGTGATTTCTAAATATATGTTGCATTGAGACAGACTGTCAGACAGATTGGCTTATCTCCAGATTCATCATAATTATAATGAAACTTAAAGGGGTCATCGGATGCTAAGTTCACTTTTACATGTTGTTTAACATTAATGTGTGTTGGCAGAGTATGTACAAATCTACCCTATAATGATAAAAATCCATGCAGTGGTTTTTAATTAATCTGTAAAAATAATATCCCCTTTTTCAAATCGAGCCGTTCTCAGATGCCAACAGAGGCCGCTCTCACAATAGTTGACTGACATGAGCGTCTTACCTCAGACCCACCTTAAATCAGCTGTAACAGCAGTAACCTCCATTGTTTCAATGCCGGAGCAGGGATGTAAGTTAGACAAGAATATCTCTGATTGAGCGATTGAGGTGTTGTGTTGCTGGATGTAATAATGAACATAGTGGTCGTCATTTACTCCCGACATCTGAGCCGCTGAAGATGCAGTGGATTACGTTTGTTTGTGAAGGGAATGCAGCTCCCGATCTACATATATCCGTCTATGTTCGCGCGAATCATTCATGATCCAGTTTCACCTACAGCAGAAGTGAGTATAAGGTTTTTTTTTTATGAATCTCTGCAATCACCTTTCCTAATAACGCACTAGTTAGCATGTTTCACGGCTAAACACGCTAAAGTAAACAGGCTCGTCACTCCACAGAGAGAAGAGAGGGGCGGGGCGAGCAGAGCTCATTTGCATTTAAAGGAACAATCCATCAGAATGGGTTGATTTTTGCAGAGCTCATTTTGACAGGGTAAAAAGGGTGTTGTTTTACACAACCATTGAGACTTTTTAACCAAAGTATATTATAGACTTTTCATTGAGACCCTAAGGAATAATGCCAACTTGTGGAAAATGGCCATCCGATGACCCCTTTAAACATACCTGGGTATGTCACATAACCTGCTTTGTATAATACCCCCAGATCTGATCCATGGAGGCCCCACCTAAAAACTTGCAGGACTTGAAGGATTTGCTGCTAATGTCTCAGTGTGAGAGATTACAGGACATGTTCAGAGGTCTTGTGAAGTCCACGCCACAATTCATCAGATCTGTTTTTATTAGCACAAGGGGGAACTACACAGTATTAGGTATGTTATTAATGATGTGGCTGATCAGTGTATCCCATTTTTATCCTTTTCCCCTTTGCATATCAGCTCAGAGGGGCATTTATTTTAAATAAAAATGAAGATAGTATATTCAGAATGTGGTCTCATGGGAAAATGTATCTATTTTACGAGGTGGAGATTTCTTATTAATGTGTATGATATGCATCATATCAAAGTTTTTTTTCCACCCCTAAACATAACTGTAAGCTAATCGTATGAAAACAAACAAGTTAGATTAAAATAAATAGTAGAATAGTTAATAGTGAATTTAGTGAATTTACATGAGATTGTGTTGTTTCTGTTTCAGAAAATACTGTTGTCAGGTACCGTTTTCACTTTGACACAACTGAAAGGCTATAAGGGTCAGATGTACATTATGTCATACTCACTTAAAGGAATGGCGCAGTGATAAATCTTTAACTTTTATTCACCTTGTAAATGTCCTGATCAGTGTTAAAATCTTTTAAGAAAAAAAAAAAAAAAATTCACTCCAAGTCATAGTGCTTATAAGAGTTTATTACACAAACAGAAACACAGCACACTCTGTGTTTGACAGCTGCATAAAATATTCATAATAATCAGGTCACTCGCCAATAAGGAGTTCATCTTTAGAGCCCTCGTAGTTGAACCAAACATGATAGGTGACGTAATAACCATTGTTGAACATGTAAAGTTTCTGATCTGTGGGGTTGTAGTCTAAGTAAACATAGAAATCGTTAAACTTCTCAAAGGGAATACTAACATAGCTTTCCTGTTTGGTGCGAGTGTCAAAGGTGTAAAAGATCTCCTCGGTTTTACTGTCGACAGACCTTGTCGCATACAGAACCCCACACACCATGAAAATGTTTCCTACGGATGGTTTATAAATACTGGTCTGCCAAACCTCCTCTACTTCAAATAACTCCTCGTTGATCTTCCCTAAAACCAGTTTACCTTTCGATTCCTCTGTGGCGTAAGTTACCCACAGGCCAGACTCATCGGCCGCAAAGTCCAGGTTCTGGTTGGCTGAGTAATGGTAAGAGAATTGGGTGCTGGCCTTGGGAATCACCTTATATGTAGGTGCTACAGGTGATGTAGGCGTCATGTTGAACTTTGCCATAGCAAAAGGGCTCCTGTACTGATAGTACATGGTGTTTTCACGCACAACGTAGTTGTTTCCTGTGCCTCGCCAATCATATCTATTATAGACATAAAGCTCAAGTGTCTTAAAGGCCTGTCTCATGATCAGATTGTAGTAGTCTGAGTACTGTGTGATTCTGCTGACCAGAGTGTCGCTATAGCCGGAGTACCAGTACATGTTTTCAGAACCAGGCAGGGGCTTTGAGTCTTTGCCCCATCCTCCATACCTATAACTTGCACTAAGATCTGCATTCAGCTGGCTAACGATGGGTTTGCTGATTCTTCTGATTCCACCATGATTGCAGATTCCTTATAAAAAAAGCAAATTAGTTAATTATAGATGACTAAAAACACAGTTTGAGATTTAATATCTTGATGGAGAAACACTTACCAATGCTGGGGTTAAAGATTTCATTATGGCGTCTCTCGCACTCCTCTAGTTTCTGCTGAAGAATGATGTATTCTCGACGTGTCACGAGAACGAAGTTCTTATCGTAGGTGATCTCCAGCTGAGTCAGCACAGCAATCGTAACACTGATCTGTTTTCATTAAAATGAAATATGATCACAATATTAATCTAAAGTAAAATGTACAAAATCATTTTGAACAGTTCTTTATAGATCTAACAAACATGAGTATTTAAGAGTGTCTAAATCACTTTGGGTTATTGTGAAAACCAGAGCACCCAGCAACGCTACAAGAACATGCAAACTCAACACTGTGATTTTGTAAGGCATGTTTCCTGGGTTGACATGATGAATTTGTAAGCATAATTTGTGACCCTGGACCACAAAACCAGCCATAAGGGTCAATTTTTTGAAATTGAGATTCATACATCATCTGAAAGCTGAATAAATTAGGAACAAAAAAAATTTGTTAGGATTGGGCAATATTTGGCTGAGACACAACTATTTGAAAATCTGGAATCTGAGGGTGCAAAAAAAAAATCAAAATATTGAGAAAATCTCTTTTAAAGTTGTTAAAATGAAGTTCTTAGCAAAGCATATTTCTAATCAGAAGGTTGTATATATTTATGATAGAAAATATCTTCATGGACCATGATCTTTACTTAATATCCTAAAGATTTTTGCCATTAAAAAGAAAAATCTATAATTTTGACCCATACAATGTATTGTTGGCTATTGCTACAAAAATACCCATGCTACTTAAGACTGGTTTTGTGCTCCAGGGTCACATTTGACGTTGACTGTAAACTTGACCCTCAAGTCTGATTGGTTTACTGGAATGTTGTTACAGGTTCTCCAAAAATGTTGGTCCAGAATGATGCTGTACTTGGTAAAATCATGTTTACCCAACACGGAAAGGCTGAACTGTGACTCAAACTGTGAACCAATTTTGATGGTTGGCTGAACAAAGCCTCGGCTGGATGTTTGCAAGAGTTTGAAGGTTAAAAACCCTCCCTGGGCCTTTCTGCTAAATCTGGTTGACCTGCTGTTAAACCACTTAAGAAATCTTTTGAAGAAACCAGCAAATAGATTGAAGTTTGTAAGCATGTAAGCTGCTAGGAGTTTGTGGATGTAGCTTGAAATCTATGAGAGAAGTTAAAGTTGAAAATTTTGGTCATTCTTGTACAATATCTAAAACTTTGTTTTGTCAAACGAACACCAGAGGTGCAATTTATGCTAAATGATCAGAAGTTTATAAAGTTTCACCTGTTCACGTATGGATATGAGCACGGTAGAGGTGGTTTGTATAGACGCCTGCAGCTCCACAATTAGTGCCTCCACCTGCTTGATCTTGATTTTCACCTCCTCTATTTGTAGCTCATTGTAAGAATCGGGATCATCCTCCATCAGCTCGATCTGCACTGTTAGGTTCATTATCATTGCTATATAGACCTGTAGATTAACCTCATACATCACCACCTGCACAAGAACCGTTAAAGAACAGTTAGCTTCTGCATGTTTCACTTCAGTTTAGTCTCATCTTAAGGTTCTTGAGGTTGTACCAAACCTTGCTAATCTCCATCTCCAGTTTGTAGTTGATCTCAACTGCTGTGCTCTCCAGCGAGATGAGTTGTCCGATTGGAAATGTGCTGTTGGGAAGGAAAGCCTCACATATACATTCTCCGCTGGAGGCACTGCCCTCAGCCCAGGCACTCAGTGCCTGCAGAAGACAAGTGAAAGCCATCAGCCTTTCTCCTTTTCCACATCAACACGATAAAAAAACATTCATGCTTTTGGCAGACAGTTTTACCCAAAGACATTTACATTGCATTCAAGGAGTTCACTGTATTAGTTCATGCATTTGCTGAGAATAAAACCCATGACCAAGCAATACAATCCTAATTTGCTGCTTATTAGTGTTGCACGATATACCGGTACCTAAAACGTATCGCGATACCCTGCTTGTAAAAACAGGGTATCAGGGTATTTTACTTGTACCGGTACTTTAAGAATGCATTTTAATAAGAGCCCTATTTCTGCGTGTCTGTGTTAGTGAATGACGCGCAGTTTTGTTTACTACACACATACATGTTTTCAGCCTGCCTCAATATATTACAGTACATGAACACATGAACATAATCTCTAGAACTGCTCTGAGAGTCACTTCATGAGCATTTTACCGTTTCTTTCTTGCGGAAAACTATCGTCATATAATGAAGGGACCCTAAAGGTCTTCACAGCAACCCGTCAAAATAAAAGTTCGGTTTAACTTGACAGTCAGAAATATATTAATATACTACTTATTGTAAAGATAATGCTACTACTACTAATAAAATGTTCTTAAAACAATGTTTAAGAAATATTTACTAGAAAAAAAATATTTACCAAAATGTATTTAGCGGAAAATTGTAAATACACAACACAGTATCTCTGTAAAAAAAGAAATAAATAGCCTATAATAAATTAATTCATTAAATCTAATTATCCTTTATAAATTCATTATACATGCTTTTGATCATTAAAATGCAATGAAACAATTAAAATAGAATCCAGAAAATTAATAGGAAACAGAGACAAACAAAACTAAATTTGAGAAAAATAATAAAACGTATTTCATAGGGCCTTAAAAACATGTAATTTTTGTTAAACTTAAAAAAAAAAAATGCTTTTGAATTCTGCAAGTTTCATGATTTCAATTAATTAGACATACTTTTTGATATATATATATATATATATATATATATATATATATATATTTATTTATTATTTTTTTTTAAATGTAACCATTAAAATAGAGTCTTTAAAATGGAATTTAGGAAAAAATAAAACCGATTTCATAGGGCCCTCTTTATTTCATTTGTCTTTGTTTTATTGTAGTTTAGTTTGTTACTTGCATCTAGGTTCTTATTGAAATAAAATTGAAATAAAATGTAAAAATAAAATTACTGAATCATGAATTAAGATTTGACTTTATCCTTTAGGCTAACTTACCAATATAGTAAAGATCTCTACATCTCTACAACCTGTAGGCTCGGTAGTTGTTCAACATGTGTAGTGGAACTGGCATGTGATTTTTATTATTTTATGTATTTATTTATTTTTTTTAAAGGGAGGGGATGGAATGCTTTGTCTTAATAGATAAAATAACTATGATCTCCATTTGGATCATCTATTATTCAGTTTCTTTTCCTGTTGTTCTATGCTTTTTTCGTAGTATCGATTCAGTAGTAGTATCGTGATTTTTTTTTTAATCAGGTATCGTATCGAAGTCAAAATTTTGGTATCGTGACAACACTACTGCTTATTAATAGTTATAAATGTAGTTGTTAAGTTTAGGTATCGGGTAGGATTAAGGGATCTAGAATATGGTCATGCAGCGTAAAGCAAATGTACTTTATAAGTGCTAATAAACAGCCAATATACTAGTTATATATATGTTAATAAGCAACTAGTTAACAGTGAAAATTAGTCCCTCAACTAAAGTGTTACCCTTTGTTTTTAAGGCTTTACATTGCTCAGCTACACTGCATTTATGTCGATCATTTATACACTTTCAAGTACATGAGATCTTCCAGCCAAACTTTTACTTTCTGTCCACTTAAAATCTATGGGTGAACATGGTTTTTCTTGTGCCTCCCAAACTGCAAAATAAATAAATTAATTAATTAATTAATTAATTAAAAAAAAATAAAAAAGATGACCCATTCACATCTCAATTTTTGAGTGTGGCTGTTGAGTTAAATCAATGACAACGGTGTCTATAAATCTCAAGTATCCCGTAGATCAGAGTTGCTTCATGATGCTTCCTGATATTTTAACTGTATGGCTCTTTGTTCAGTTTCTGCTGCTGTAACACATTACAGAAATAAACTTGTACTGTACTCACCCCCTCGACAACAGCAGACTTGAAGAGGACGAAATAAAAAAGTGTGGCGATCATCGTGCATCAGTTAGTTGTGCTGTAGGAACGGAGCTCTCTGGCTTTTAAAGACCATCATATCTTATGACATCACAAGCATCTGGACATTTCACAGCATTATTCTCTGACATACTTCTGAGGCAATTTATTCTGTGGATTTAAGACAGTGGTCAGATTATGTTTAAACTGAGACAGTAAATACAACACAGGTGTGCTTTCACATGAATTATGTTATCAGCAGTCCAGGACACTGCCATGTGGTACAATTAAGATCATTAGGTCAGCTGCTGCCACCCAATATATCAGTAAGAAATATGATTAGAAAATAGTTTTCTGTTTATTTATAGGGGGCCCAAATTATTTCACTTTTTTTTTTTCTTTAGTTAGTGTGTAATGTTGCTGTTCAAGCCTAATAGCTGACTGACCAGGCCTTTATACAAAATATTTTTAACAAAAAATATAAGCAAAATGAACTGGTCCCAAATGAGCAAGACACTATTGAGTATCTTAACTAGACTAGACCAGACAAATGATAAAACAAAACCAAATGGACTAATTAAAAATGTACTCCCTTAAAAAGAATTAAAACACAAAGAATAAGCATTGGTCTTTAAAGAGGATTTGAACATATAAAAAGCAGGAGAAGCTCTAATATACAGTAGAGAGGAACATCTCCGGTTACGTATGTAACCTCGGTTCCCTGAAAGGAGGGAACGAGACACTGTGTTAGCATACGCTTGGGGTTATCCCCCTCCTCCCAAATACTGAAGCCTGATTGCATCGCGCTGGTAAACTTTACCGGCTAATGACGCTCGAGCTCTCGACCTAGGGGCGGAGCCACCCACTATATATATGTCGGGCTGAGCGTCATTAACTCAGAATCTTTCGACTGTTCGAACAGGTACAAGACTCTGATAATTACAACACAGCAGCGCGCGCAGTGTCTCGTTCCCTCCTTTCAGGGAACCGAGGTTACATACGTAACCGGAGACGTTCCCTATCAAGTTCGGCCTCTCGACACTGCGTTAGCATACACTTGGGGAACGCGTACAATCCCGCTGTGTTGTAATCCCATACATGGTGAGAAGAGTCTAATGAGCCAGACCCCATAGAGCCAAGCACGCAAACTGCTTCATAGAACACTCAGAGAAGAACGACGCCCTCCAGCTCTAGCCGAGCGGGATTAAGTACAGTAATACAGCATAATATAACACATGGACTGGCCGCAGCGCTGCTGGAGCCACGTACAAATACAGTTTATACCACTCAATGGGGAAGAAAAAGCAGCTCGAACACATGTATAGAGCGCTGACCACAGTTTTCAATTATAGGCACGCCCTGGGCCTACCGGACCTAGTCGAAACCACCCTCATAGTCTGGGGGGTGTTGCCAGGTGCGGGCAACGGCCAATTACCAAGCTGCAGATACATCACTGCACAGATAGAACGAGCGGTGCAAATGACGGAATCTCCAGGTTGTAAAATCTGGCAAATGTGTCTTGTGAAGACCATCCTGCTGCCAGACAAATATCCTGAACCGACATACCTTTTGCCCAGGCCCACGACGAAGCCATTTTTCTCGTTGAGTGGGCGTGCACTCCCCACGGACAGGCCTCATTTCTAGAAGCATACGCCAACGCGATCGCTTCCACAATCCAATGAGACAGCCGTTGTTTAGACACTGGCAGTCCTTTGGTACGGCCACCGAAACATATAAACAGCTGTTCCGCCTGTCTGAAGTGACTAGTCCTCTCCAGATAAACCCGCAGGGCACGGACTGGGCATAGTGGGTGCGCCGCTGGCTCCGAATCCTGAGGAGCAAACGCCTGAAGCGTAATGACCTGCGCTTTAAACGATGTAGAAAGCACTTTAGGTACATATCCCAGCTTAGGCTGCAGTCTAACCATACAGTCATCCTTACCGAACTCCATACACGCAGTGTTGGTAGACAGTGCATGTAAGTCACCCACCCTCTTGCCACATGCCAAAGCAAGCAAGAGCGCCGTCTTGAATGAGAGCACCTTCAATTCTGCCGAAAGCAGCGGCTCAAAGGGTGGCTCGGCAAGTGCACTAAGCACTAGGGACAGATCCCAAACTGGTACCATATTGGGGCGAAACGGACGCAACCTCCGCGCTCCCCTTAAAAAGCTTGTCACCAGATGATGCCTACCGACCGAACGATCACCGATAGGCACATGGAAAGCTGAAATAGCAGCCACATACACTTTTAGAGTAGATGGCGTGCGCCCAGCATCCAAGCAGTCCTGCAAAAATGATAGAATGATGGACACATCACAGCTGGCTGGGTCCTCATCTTTCGAAACACACCATGAAGAGAAAACTTTCCATTTCAGACTGTACAGACGTCTGGTAGATGGAGCTCTCGCTTCCGTAATTGTATCCAAAACTCGTTAAGATACGTTTAGCGTCTGCCCTCTGCGCTCACCTGCCAAACATGCAGGTTCCATAACTCCGGCCTGGGGTGCCACACCGAGCCTTTTGCCTGAGATAAGAGATCTCTCCGTAACGGGATCGGCCACGGGGGAGCCGTTAGGAGCTCTACCAACTCCGGAAACCACGGCTGGTTGGGCCAACTCGGCGCTACCAGAAGCACAGTCCCCTTCTCTTCTCTGATTTTCTGCAGCACTAGCGGCATAATCTTCACTGGGGGAAACGCATATTTGCGCTTCTTGGGCCAGCGACTCAAGAGAGCATCCCCCTGCAGAGGCGCGTTAGTCAGTGAGAAGAACAGCTGACAGTGCGCGTTTTCCTCTGAGGCAAACAAGTCGATCTCCGCCTCTCCGAACAGGCTCCAAATCATCTGAATGGTCTGCGGGTGCAGCCTCCACTCTCCATGAACCGGACCCCCTCTGGACAGCATGTCCGCGCCGCAGTTCTGACTGCCGGGAACATGAACTGCTCGAACTGACAGAAGGTTTCTGTCCGCCCAAAGGAGGAAGCGCTCCGCCAGCCTTTGAAGCGAGCGTGACCGAATACCTCCCTGATGGTTGATGTAGGATACCACCGTCGTGTTGTCTGTCCGAACCAGGACGTGTCGATCCTTTATCAGTGGAAGAAAGCCCTGCAAAGCTAAAAATACTGCCTTCAGCTCTAGGCAGTTTATATGCCACTTCGCTTGCGCCCTCGTCCACGTGCCATAAGCCGGTCTGCCTTCACAAAGGGCTCCCCAGCCCGTCAAGGAGGCATCCGTAGTGACGATTTTCCTGCTGACCACTCTGCCCATCGAGACTCCCTGCTCGAACATCCTCGTGTTGAACCAGGGGGCCAGCGTCTGCATGCATTCGCGAGTCACCAAGACACGCAAATGACCGTTCTTCCACGCGTTGCTTGGCACCCGGGATTTTAGCCATAGCTGAAGCGGTCTCATATGCAGAAGCCCGAGCTGACACACCACAGCCGCTGCTGCCATACGCCCTGACAGTCTCTGAAAGCATTTCAGAACCACCACTCTCCCCAGTTTGAACGAGGTGAGAGAGCTGATCAAAGACTGCATTCGCTCTTGAGAGAGACGCGCTCTCATCGATCGCGAATCCAGATCCATTCCTAAGAATGCGATATTCTGCATGGGGCGAAGCTTGCTCTTCTGCACATTGATCGTCAGCCCTAGACGCTTCAGGTGCTCTAGGAGCTGGCATTTGTGGTTTTCCAGTGTATCCCGCGACTGGGCTATAACAAGCCAGTCGTCCAGGTAATTCAGGATGCGAATTCCACTCTGTCTGAGAGGGGAAAGTGCTGCATTGATACACCTCGTAAAAGTTCGTGGAGCCAAAGCCAAGCCAAACGGGAGAACTTTGAACTGATAAGCTCTGTCCTCGAACGCAAATCTCAGAAAGCGCCTGTGATGAGGGGCTATTTGGATGTGAAAATATGCGTCCTTTAGGTCCACCGAGATAAACCAGTCCCCGGGCTGAATGTGCGCGAGGATCTGCTTTACAGTTATCATTTTGAACTCGCGCTTCGCCAGCGCGCGGTTCAGCGGTCTCAAATCCAGAATAGGGCGCAAACCCCCGTCCTTTTTGGGGACTAGGAAGTAGCGACTGTAAAGGCCACACTCCATATTCTCCGGGGGAACAACTTCGATGGCCTGTTTTGCAAGGAGAGAACGGATTTCTGCCCGCAAAACCGGTGCATCTCTTCCTTGCACATCTGACACCATCACGCCGCTGAAGCGGGGTGGTCTGCGTGCAAACTGAAGCGTATACCCGCTCGAGACCGTGTTCAGCACCCATTCTGACACACCTGGAAGCGCGTGCCACGCGTCCAAATAGTGCGAGAGGGGATGAAGCGCCCCGTGATTCGTCCGAGACGGCTCGTCATCTGATGACGGGGAACCGCTCACTACCTGAGGGGCATCGTTGAAGCCTTCTGCACCGACTAGGCCACCGGCATGAGCCGGGGAGACACTCGTGCTCAGACTGAGAGAACGCGCGGGGCTTGTGCCCTGCAGAGCGCCGTCCGAGGACCATCGTGAGGGGGAAAAGAGCTCTTTGGCTGAACAGTGTTTGTTTTGTGTTTTAGCGCAAACTTTATTGGAAACAAACATTTCCCGCTGTTGCCCGCAACATGCGAGGGAACAGGTAGGTGAAACGCAGCAAGGCGAACTCTCTTGCGAAGCGGCTCGTCGTCCGTCTCTCCGGGCGGCCGCTTCCCCCTCAGACCACCGCAGTCAGGAATGCTGCTGTGGATCTTGTACCACACTGGAAGGGCGTGGTCCCATCTTCTTTGGGTAGCGGAACTGCCTTGCCTTTGGCCTCACGGCTGGCTCCGGGTCCACCCTCGCTCCCGCGGAAGGAGTAGGCGGCGGTCTTTCGCGCCTTTTTGAACGCTGGGAAGAAGAGGATCTGGAACGTGGTGGGGGTGCAGCGGACCGATCTCTCTTCGGAAGAAAATGGCTCATCGCCTTTGACTGTTTCTGGGCCTCCAAAAACTTCTCCGAGAACGAGCCCACAGCATCCCCGAACAGGCCGAGCGGGGAAATGGGCGCGTCCAACAGCTGAGCCTTTTCCGACTCCCTCATGTCAGTCAACGTCAGCCACAGATGCCTCTGCAACGTGACGAGACTGCCCATACAGCGGCCGATTCCCTGGGCCGTCTTCTTCGTGGCCCTGAGCGCCAAGTCAGTGGCCGAGCGCAGTTTTTTGAAGGCGGCAGAGTCCGGCCCCTCCTCGTCCAGCGTCTGCAGCATTTTGGCTTGGAAAGCCTGCAGAACGGCCATAGTGTGGATCGCGGATGCTGCTTGGCCGGCTGCCATGTAAGCCTTATCCGCGATGTGGCTCGTGGTGCGGCACGGCTTCGATGGAAGCGATGGCGCAGATTTCCACCCACGTGTGGACGGACAAAGGTGTGCTGCAACCGCTTCTTCGACGGGCGGCGGCTTGGTATAACCCCAGCGGTCGGCAGAAGAGAGCATACGTGATCCCGCGGCTTGGGCTCGGGCCGAATAGGGGGAGCGCCAAGACCGCGAGATCTCCTCATGCACCTCAGGAAAAAAGGGAGCGGGTCTCTGGGGGGCGGCAACCTGGCGGCCCGACTGCAGATACCGCATGTCCAACCTGTTCTTGGTTGGCTGCTCAGGGGGCGACCAATCAAGACCTAAATCCTGTACAGCCTCAGACAGGATCTTCACCAGCTCCTCGTCAATCGGGGCCGGGGGCTCGCGTACCTCA